>PVIY010005370.1:0-95086 GCA_004026745.1 Myrmecophaga tridactyla | reverse complement strand
GATTCCCTAATTACTGTTGAAAATGACTATTTATTCACATATTCACTGACCACTCAATTCTCTTCTCCCCTCAACTGAAATACAACTTTGATCATGTAATAAATTCTCATATATAATAGGATCAAATTCTGGATTATTTTCTATGGATTTTACCTATTTTTCTTTCCATAAGGCAAGGTCTGCAGATTTAGATGAAAGTATGTTATCTTAATATTTAATATCACACTATTCAACTTTTTCAAAACTTCACTCACACTATTCAACTTTTTCAAAACTTCATCGGATATTCTTGTATATTTCTCCTTCCATATAAAATTCTACACAATGTTTCTAATGTGAAAGAAGCCACTATGATGGTTATGTTTTAAACAAAATCAAATTATAATAACTTAAAAAGAATTGACCCTTTTAAAATATCAAGACTTCTTATCAAAGAATATTTATAGACTTCATTTAGTCAGAATTTCTAGGCAGAATGCAAATGACTACTGTTATTATAAATGAAATGCTCAGAGTCTATATTTCAAAATTTTATTGCTCAGCCTCTTATCAGGACAACTTCTGAAAGCCTCTAAGTGAGTCAGTCAGTTCAGCCTTAGTGAGTGGCAATATTTGTCAGATGCAAGAAATTATTCCCCAGGAAACTACTGGCCTGCAAATATGATGAAGAGTGGTTCAATAATGACAAAATAAAATCGCCCCTTTGGTCAGCATCTAATTAGAATACGCTGAATGTTTCTAGTAAGTATATAAGCATTTCACTAGTAACTCTGAAATCTATTGAGGAAGAGGTTCTTGTCTGAAGTAAATATTTTATAGGGATATACTAAAATTATTTTAATGAGAAGGCTGATAGATTATTAACGAGATCTCATCCACGTTTTCTGCTATATAACCCAAATATTTTAATAAAATATTTGTTGGATCACTGGACCAATTACTAATGATAATTGCTTCTACAAATGACATTTTCTTCCACTTTTCAAGTTCTTCCTATAGCTCCTTAGATACAGAACTAGATAGTCATCCATTAAGTAATTTTTATACTTTGATAATCTAATTTCATGGCAAAATATGCCCTTAGCATTCTTTAGCTTAAAATCTAATGTTATCTGCAAGGTCCTAATTAAAAATTTCATTTTCTCCCCACTAAGAAACTTGTGAAAATCTTAAAATCTGACAAGACTTGTGAAGAATCTCTGTTCTAATGAAGGCAGATTTTCCTTTACTTTTATAATCTACATTTTGTGGGTTATCTTTCTTTGTACCCCAGAAAAATATTTATTCAATTGTGCTTAAATTTTATGACATTCCTTTGTATGAAGAAGGTAGAGTTCTGGATTAGTGAATAGTTCATTTCACTATGTTTAAATTTATATCAAGAAAAGAGTTGGTGAAATGTAAAATTTAAAGCCAAAATTATTTAAGAATTTAAAGACATTCCTGAGAGATGAGGATCTATACTGGTGTGCTGGTTTGAATCTGTGATGGACCCCAGAAAAAACATTCTTTAATCCTCATTCAATATTGCTGGCTGAGAGCTTTTTTATTGTTCCCATGGAGATGTGACCATGTAACTTTTGATTAGATGGTTTCTATGGAGGTGTGTGTCCAGCCATTCAAGGTGGGGTTGTTCACTGTAGTTCTTCAAGAGGGAATCATTTTGGAAAGAGCTACCAGATCCTGTGCAGCCAGAGACCTTTGGAGATACAAAAGGAAAATGCCCCCAGGGGAGCTTCATGAAACAAGGAGCCAGGAAAGAAAAATAGCAGATGTCATCATGTTTGTTATGTGCCTTTCCAGTTGAGAGAGAAATTCTGAACATTATCAGCCTTCTTGAAACAAGGCATCTTTCCTTGGATGCCTTAGATTGGACATTTCTACAAACTTACTTTAAAATTATTTTATTTAATTTTATATTTTAGATCTTTCATATACACTTGCTTTAATTTGGACATTTTTATGGCCTTGAAACATGTAAACTTGCAACTTAATAAATTCCCCCTTTTGAAAGTCATTCTGTTTCTGGAATATTGCATTCTGGAAGCTAGCAAACTAGAACAACTGGGTTCTAGTCCCAGACTTTTTGATTATAAGCCATTATACCCTGGATGAATTAGCTAAACTTTAGGTCTCTAATTTCCTAAACCAACCCTACAAGATTGATGTGAGGATTAAATGAGTTAGCACATGTAAATTGATAATAAGAGTATCAGTTCTCAAAAAAAAAATCAGTATAACTGTATATTTTATGAGTTGACTGTTTTGAATTGTTAAGGAAAGGTTGCATTTACAAATATAAATGTAGGCACCCACCACGATTTACATCCGTTCAGATTAGGAAACTGTTATTTCCTATTATAAACCATCATTTCCTATTTTCTTACTCAATTAAGTTTCACACAGTGTTACAGGCAGTTTTTATCATACATTTGCTTATTTAAAATATAGAAGAAAAAATGCTTTCAAGTTCTTGAGAATGCCAGGTTTAAAAAGTGGCTATGAGTTTGGGGATTGGATGCTTTTGTGGTTTTTTTGTTTGTTTTTTTGGTTCACATTTTACTCAACCAATATTTCTTCAGTGCCTTTAAGAAGCCCTTTCAGTTTTAATCCCTGTATGCCAGTTTGAATCTGTTGTGTACCCCAGAAAAGCCAAGTTTATTACTCAGTCACTATTGCTGGGTGGGAGTTTTTTTATTGTTGCGATGAAGATGTGACCCACCCAATTGTAGGAGATAACTTTTGATTAGATGGTTTCCATGGAGATTTGTCTCCACCCACTCAAGGTGGGGTTACTTACTAGAGCCCTTTATGAGGAAACCATTTTGGAAAAACCCTTAGACCATGAGAGCTACCAGAACCAACAGAGCCAATAGAACCAACAGAGCCCCAGGGAATCCACTGAAGAGAAAGCTAGCAGATCTTGCCATGTGCCTTTTCAGCTGAGTGGAAAACTCTGAATATCATTGGCCTTCTTGAACCAAGGCATCTTTTCCTAAATGCCTTAGATTGAACATTTTCACAGGCTTAGAACTATAAACTTACAATTTAATAAATTCTCCTTTTTAAAAGCTACTTTGTTTCTGGTTATTGCATTCCAGCAGCTTTCAAACTAGAACACCTTGGGAAGAGCCAATAAAGAACAAACTCTGAAGAAGGTTCAGGCCCACTGGTAAGATAAGGGCTTATATAAAAGGATCACCACCCTCTCTTATACCTCCCAAATTGTAAGAATAGAGCTTTCAGTATGCAAAATGTGATTATGTAGGAAAATTAAACTATTCCTAAAAATAAATTAATAACATATAAATATTCTTGATGAAAGTTCAGAATATGTACAATACTTCCTACATGTTGAAAACCACATTCAGTAACAAAACTCTTTGGGTTTGAATTTGGGCTCCATGAGTTATTAGCTGCATGACTTTTGGGCAGTTTCCTTAACCTTTTGTGCCTCCATTTTATTTATCTGTAAAATGAGGATAATAATATTATTTAACTCATTAGCTTGCTATGAGGATTTAAAAAAATATTGCATATTACTAAACTACTAAGGGGTAATTTAGTGGTAGAATTCTCACTGCCATGCAGGACACCTAGGTTCAATTCCTGGTCCATGCACTTCCCCCCCAAAACAAAGCAGACAAGCAAAACAAACAAACAAAAATTCAACAAATAGTGCTGCCATAACAGGATACTCACATGGAAAAATAATGAAATGTGACCCCACCATACAGCATACAGAAAAAAGATATTATATATAAAGCACTTAAAACACTTCCTGAAATATATTCAGTGGCTTATAAATATTAGCTAAAATGCTTTCATAAATTTAATCAATCCACTAATTTCAACCCTCTTTTGAGAAAGGTTAAAAATCAGCACAACCACATCCTTTATTATTTTGAGTTAAACAAAACAAATGAACAAAATCATTTTATACACTAAAATTGCACTCCTCTAGATCCCAAATCCTACAGCTGTGGGGATTAACAGAAAGTTTAAAATAAGATTATTCTTTTCCTAGGAAGGGTCAAGATTGAACCCTACACTTTTGGGTAAGACCTTGCCTGCCCACATTGCCTACCTTTCATCTGTAGGAGTCAAGACGGAGCACAAACAACTCTTGCTTCCTTCATTCAGTACTTAAAACTTTGCCCTCTTAGTCCTGTATAGGACTTTACATCTCAGATTTTGTTCACATCTTCACCCTGACACCTACTGAAAATCTTTCCACTGTTACCTCAGGAATATAATAGCCCATCATTACCAGAATCCTCTTTAACTTCAAACTCTTCTCAGGGAGTCTTCTCCTTTTTACTCTAAACCTGTATCCTCGTGCAAAATGCTGCTACCACTAATAGTTATCAAGTGGTAGCTTCTTTCTTCACCAGAACACTCACAGCACTCAAGGTGAGGTAATCAGTTCCTGATTGCCACTTATAGACAATTCTCCTGCCCTTCTCTGTAAAAACTCACAACATCAAATTTCATAGCATCAAACTATTAATCCCACTAGTCTTCCTTTTTCTTAACTGTATTTCAAACTCAAATCATATCCTTTATTCATTCACTAATTTTTTTTCTTAGTTATTGGTACTGTAATTATCCACATAGATGACTCGTCTAACATTTTGGCTGCTAAGCACCTTGAATTTTTCTCATCCCACGATATCTTTACCTCTAGCCTTACTTAGCAATTCACTTCCTGATTATACACAACACTTTACTATAACCACTAAATGCAACCACTCTGTAATCTTCAATTTCAAGCATCCCAACTTATGACTATTATCACCTATCTCTCTGGCTCACTCTTTCTGGCACCTGACTCCAACACTGCTTTCACCCCAACAGAAAGGTTTGTTGATGCTCTCTACTTTTTACTATTTCCTTTCCTTTCCTAGTTCACATTCCATGGGAAACCTTTACAAGCATTCACTTGCATAGTCATTTAAATCTGTAATTTAAATGTAATCTTGTAATCATATGTAAAATTTCATACTTGATTTAACTCATCCTCTTCCCTTTCTTCACCTGCACCAACACAGCTGAAAATAGGTGGAGAAAAAGCACAATCATATTGACATATTTCACTTTAAAACTGTGAACCAAACTAATGGGCCCTCATTGCCACATAGCAATTGGACTGCATTTTTTAAATATCCACACTCTTCCTAGCTTAAGCAATTACTTCATACTCTCCTTTCTTTACAAATGCAATAACCTGCTTTCTACCCTCAATTTCAACTTCTTATTGAACCAAAGAAATCAAAGCAATAAGAAAAGAACATACAAGGTCCTAATTCTGTATCTCATCATCTCACATTTGTATCCATATGTCTAAATTCTCTCCTGTTACTCAAATTGAATTGTTCACTGTTACCAACATGTCCCTTATACTTGAGATCTCATCCTCTCTTTCACAGTGAAGCATAGCATAGCATACCAGTTATCCTCTCACCTTACCTACATCATCACATTTTTATAAGCATGTAAATGTGGGTTTTTTCCCTCTTAAAAAGTCCATCTCCCTTCAGTGAAACATCATTTCTCTAGTCTCCTCAAGTGAACACTCTTTACATGGGTTTTCTATGACCTTGCTACTCAAAGAGAAATTCTTTTATAACAGTATCAGCATAATCTTTGGAATTGTTAGAAATGCAGAATTTGGGTCTCAATCCCAGACCAATTAAATCATAATCAGCATTTTAGCAAGGTTCTCAGGTGATTTATATGCACATCTAAATTTGAGAAGCATTTGTATATACTCCTCCATTTTCTTCATTCTCTCTTAAACCCTATCCAAGCAAAACTTCATCCTCAGAATTCACCAAAACTGCTTTTATCAAGGTCACCAATGACCCCCTCACTGTTAAATTCCTATGTCAATTCTCAAGCATTATTTTACTTGAAATATCAAGAGCATTTGAGAAAATTGGTCCCCCCTTCCTCCTTGAAATACTTTCTTCACTTGATTTATTCGACAGTCTTCTTACTGATATATTCCTTGTTAAATCCTCCTCTTCTCCCTCACCTCTAAAACTGTTCACACTCTAGAATTTTTCTCATCTCTTCTATACAACCTCCATTAGAAATTGAACATCTCTAAGTATTTCTATAGCTTAATAGCTCCTAAATATTTAACTCCTGGCCATGTGTACCCTCCTTGGTGTTTTAGACCCACATACACAAGTATCCTACTTTAAAGTTACTCTTGGCAGTCTAGTAGATGCACATAACTTGTGTGTTTAAATTTGAGCCATGACATTCCTTCAGAAACCATCTTCAGCCACATTCATCTTATGCTTAGTTAATAACATCTTCATCTTCCTACTGTTCGAAACAAATATCTTTGTATCATGATTAACTTGTTTTTTGCTCAGCAGCAAACCGATGACACCATCCTATTGTCTCAACTGTTAACATATACCTACAACAAATCACTTCCATGGCTATTGCCTTAACCAAATTATTGTCTGTCATGTTTTACCAGAATCAAAAAAGCAGTAACTGTCTCCTTATTTCCACAACCCCCATGTTACAATTTTATTTTCCACACATCTTCCCAAATGATCCTTTCAAAATGAAATTTAGATCAAGTGACATGAGCTTGAATCATTCAAAGAGATCCCATTTCATTCACAATTAAACCGAGCATCCTTCCAATGGCCCACAGTGCACTACAATGCACGGACCACAGTCTGGCCCTTGGTGCATCTCTGATCTTGTTTCCCACATGTTGTAGTTCACTAGCTGCCAGAATGCAATATACCAGAAACAGAATGGTTTTTAAAAAGGGGAATTTAATAAGTTGCTAGTTTACAGTTCTAAGGCCAAGAAAATGTCCCAATTAAAACAAGTCTATAGAAATGTCCAATCAAAGTTATCCATCTAGGGAAAGATACTTTGGTTCAAGGAGGCCAGTGAAGTTCAGGGTTTCTCTCTCAAGTGAGAAGGCACATGGCAAACACAGTCAGCTGGAAGGGCACATGGAAAGCACAGCATCATCTGCTAGCTTTCTCTCCTGGCTTCTGGTTTCATGAAGCTCCCCGGGAAGCGTTTTCCTACTTCATCTCCAAAGGTCACTAGCTGGTAGACTCTGCTTCTCATGGCTGCATTGTTCTGCTCTGCTCTCTCTGATCGCTCTCTGAATCTCTTTTATAGGACTTCAGAAACTAATGAAGACCCACTCAAATGGGTGGAGACATGTCATCACCTAATTCAGCTTAACAATCATCTTGATTAAATCACATCTCCAGGGAGATGATCTAATTACAGTTTCAAGCATACAGTATTGAATAGGGATTATTCTGCCTTTATGAAATGGGATTTTGATTAAAACATGGCTTTTCTAGGGGACATATATCCTTTCAAACCAGCACACCACAACTCACCATTTTGCTCACTTCCCTCTAGTCATATTGGTTTCTCTTCTGCACTTTGATCAGGTCAGGTCAATTATACTCCCATTTGTTGATCTTTGCAATTGCTGAACTATTAGACAGTAATACTCTTCACTCAAATATTAGCCTGACTGGCTCCCTCACCTCCAAAATAACACCTTTACAGTTAAGCAGGGCCGATCATTCTTTATAAAATTTTACCCATGGGGTCTACCACTCTCTTTTACTCAGATTTAATTTTCTTCATAGAATTATGAATTATTAATATACTATACAATAGATGAAAATCATTTTTTCAGTTATTGTTTCTCTATTCCTTAGATTGTCATTTTTCACTTCAGTGCCACTTCTATATTATGTAACAAGAAAAATGGTAAATTCTAAAAATCATTTATTGGGTGTATGAATAATCTTAAATATTATTAATAACATATCCATTGTGAATATTTGTGTTTTATGAGACAGGATGAAAAAGATACATACATCACCATATTACCTCAAAACTATATTTAGTAGCAAAATTCTGCTTGAGTAAAAATGTTTCTGTATAAATAAATGTATATTCAACAAACTAGCAAATAAAGACCTCAGTGATAAAATCTTCTCTGTTGACAGAGACATGATCATAAATCATGGATATGAAATATATTTCTATAACTCAGGAGTATATTTATCTTGAGGCCAACATTTCTCAATTGTGCCACAAAGAGGGAAAGACTACTTCTACAAAAATAATATTTACAATCAATAAAATACATTTTGCAGTCCCTGCAAATTTGTTCAACAATTAGACATGGTTTTTCATTAACTTCAGTCAGCAAATTACCCTAAAGGATTTTACATATTTATATTAGAGGTTTTGAATTGAACCTTGAAGGTTCTTCTGCCTGTCTACAACCATTCCATCAACATGTACTTAGGAATATTTCTTCCCTACTACCACACTTTATAGGTACCATAGGCTAACTTTTGGACTTAAGTATTCTATTTCTTTACATCAGCTAAAATACATATGCATCTTTCTTACATTTAACAAATAAAGAAAAAACTTAATTAAACCATATTTTCTCTCAATATTTGTTTACTTTTCTCTTCTAATTACCAATCTTTTTTTACAGACAATTATCTCTTATGAATATAGATGCAAAAATCCTCAACAAAATACTAACAAACTGAATCCAAAAGCATATTAAAAGAATTATGCATCATGATCAAGTAGAATTTATCCCTGGTATGCAAGGTGGTTCAACATAAGAAAATCAATGAATATAATACTACCACATTAAGAGAGAGAAGGACAAAAAAAAACCCATGATATTCTTAATTGATGCAAAAAAGACAAAATCCAGCCACCCCTTCTTGATAAAAAAAAACAAAAACAAAAAAACTTAGAACACTAGGAATGGAAGGAAACTTCCTTAGCAGGAAAAAGGCATATATGAAAAAATTCACAACTAACAACCTAATTAACTGTGAAAGACTGAAAGTTTCCTCTTTTAAGTTAAGGAACAAAACAAGGATACACTGTTATTTGACATTGTATTGGAATTTCTTACCAGAGCAGTTAGGCAAAGAAAAAGAAATAAAAGACATCCAAATTGGAAAGGAAGAAGTAAAACTTTCCCTATTTGCAGGAGACATATTCCTTTCCCTCCTTAACAGTCTGGCTGGACTACTCCATGTCTTTTGCCATTTATTTTGCTCTACTCTTTCCTTAAATGTCATTATTTCCTTGGAAATCAAGCTTTGGAAATTTGTTTTTCTCATAACCATTTTCTGTGTTTAATCTCAGTGTGCTAAGGGAAATCAAGCCTTGAGTGCTGCTCAGACCTATTAAGAGCTGCAGAAGTGTATATACTGTTTTCTGTTGATTATTTCCACTAGTACGACTCAAAAGTAATTTATTTCAACATGAAAAAAAAAAAACTCAGTTTATTAACTCAACTTCTCACACTACCTCCATCATTAGCATTCCTTCTAGTAGTTCCTATAATTACTTTTACTTCAGCTCAAATTCTAATCAATGATCAAACCTGGCCAATTCTGCCTCTTCAACAACTCTAAAATCTGTCCTCTAGCAATGATCTGTCCAGATAACTAAGAACCACACTAACAGTTCCATAACACTTTTCCCTTGGCCCTTTTTAATCTACTATATATTAGTCTAATCTACCATTGTAAGTCTCATTTTCTATCCCTCAAGTTCATGCATTTTGTTTCAAATGTGACTGACTATCCTCTGACTTCCCATGTCTTATATATATTTACACCTTCATGTGTGCAATATCTCCTGCTTAGAATGGCTCCATCTTTTTATCAGACTTAGTTGATGTATATGGACTTCTCAAAGAAGTCTTGTTTTATCTTTGACTAGTTTAGAAGCCTCTGATATATATTTCTCTAGTACATTTTGCCTCCTTAATTACTGCACATTTGATTATCTCTGACCCATATGTTATTTTCTTATTTAGAAGTGTATTGTTTAATGTTCTAATAATCAGGGATTTTCCAAGTATTTAATTCAGTCATTGACTTCTAGTTCTATTTCATTTTGATCCAACAACATGGTTTGCATATTTCCATGCTTCTAAATTTGTTAATGTGGGTTTTATGGTCTAGAATGTGTTCTATCTTGCTGAGTATTCTATGTGAGCTTGAGAAGGATGTGTTCTTCTGCTGTTGCAAAGAGTATTCACAAATGTCATTAGTTCTAGCTGATTGATAATGCTATTCAAGTAAAGTATCTCCTTACTGACTTTCTGCCAGATTGATCTATCAATTACTGAAAGAATGATGTTGAAGTCTCCAACTACAACAATAAATGTGTCTATGTTTCTTTGTAGTTCTATCAGTTTTTGCCTCATGCATTATGATGTTCAGTTGTTAGATGCACACACATTTGGAATTGTTATGTTTCCTTGGAGAATTCATCCCTTTCTTGTTATGTAATGCCATCTTTATTCCTGATAATTTTTCTTGTTCTGACATCTGCTTTGGCTGAAAATAATATAAGTAATCCAGCTTTCTTTCAATAACTGTTATCATGGCATATCTTTCTCCATCCCTTTACTTTCAACATATCTGAATATTTGTATATTAAATTTATTGTAGAAACATATAATTGAATATTTTATATCCACTCTGACAGTCCCTGTTTTTAATTGGTATATTTAAACCATAAACATTTAAAGTTGCTTTTTTATAGTTGGATTGATATCTAGTATGGTTGTAAATGTTTTCCCTTTCCATTTGTTCTTTATTTTTTTCTCTACATTTTCTGGCTTTTATAATGCATTTTAATTGATTCCATTTTATCTTCTCTCTTAGTACATCAATTATGACTCTTTGAAAAAAAAAGTCATTTTTCCCAGAATATCCAATACACATTTATAACCAATATAATCCTATCTCCAAATAACACAGTACCTCTTCACATTTAGTGAAGGTACCATATAACAGAAAATTCCCAATCACTGCACCCCCAACCCTGCTTCAATTATGACATTGCTCTCATTTAATTTACTCATGAAAATGCTATAGTAACCCGAAAAATGTTACTATTATTATTTTTACTGACCTTAATCTTTTAGATCCGTTGAAAATAAGAAAAATAATATATTTTATTTTGTCTTCATGTATTCCTATGACCTGCTTCCCTTCTTTATAGAAATCTGAGTTTCTGACCTATATCATTTTTCTTCTCCCCAGAGAACTCATTTTAACACTTTTTTGCAGGGTATTCCTGCTGGTGATGAACTCCCTCAAATTTTATTTGCTGAAGACATTCTTTATTTCTCCTTCAATTAAGAGGGATAATTTCATTGAATATGGAATTATAGATTCATGATTTTTTTTCCTTTAAACACTGAAATATATCATTCCACTGTCTTACTTGCATGGTTTCTGACAAGAGGTCTCCTATAATTCTTATCCTTGTTTTCTCTGTAGATAAGTATTACTTTCTTCTCACTTCTTCAAAGACTTTCCTTTTGTATTTTCATTTTCTTCAGTTTAAATGACACACCTAAGTGTACTTTGACTGACTGATTGATATTTATTATGACATTTCTCATACTTCTCTGAGTTTCCAAAATCTGTGTTTTAGTGTCTGTCGTTAGTTTTGGAAAGTTCTCAGCCATTATTGCTTTAAATATTTCTTCTGCTCTGTTCTTTGTTGCTTCTTCTTCTGGCATTCCAATTACCTTTTGAAATTTCCTCACAGTTCTTGGATATTCTGTTCTGTTTTTATTTTTTATTTTTTTCATTCTTTTTTTTTTCTCTTTGCATTTCAGTTTGAAAAGTTACACTGACCATTCTTCAAGCTCATTGCTATTCTTGGCCATATCCAATATAATAATGAGCCCATACTTCATTTTTGTTACAGTGTTTTCAATTCCTAGCACTAGCTTTTTATTCTTTCTTGGAATTTCCATCTCTGTGCTTACTTTACATTTTTGCATGTTGTCCACTTCCTATTCGTCTTTATTAATCATAATTATTTAAGTTCCAGGTCTCATAATTCTAATGCTTGTATTGTATCTGCTTCTGGTTTTGATGCTTGCTTTTTTCCTTCAAATTATATATATATTCTTTCCTCGTTGGCATATTTCATAATATTTTGTTGAAATCCAGACATATTGTTTGGAATATCAAGAACTGAGGTAAATGAGCCATTAATGTGAGGATTTATATTATTCTGTCTAGGAGTTGGCTTTTTTTAATGCATTTTCTAGTTTATGATCTTTATCTCCCTCACAACGTGGATTTATAGTAACCAACTTTGAGTCTCATGAGAGGTGTCTTAATTTTTGAAAATTTACTTAGAAACTAGCAAGTGAGATTGAAGAGGCTACATCTTTTGTTCTGAACTACATTTTCATTACTCAATTATCCTTCAAATTATATTGATTTAAGATTGATTATTATTGTTTTTCCTAAGTAGGTTGGTAATGAGGGAGAAGAAAAGATATTGTAGATGAGCAGTTCATCCGCCCATCTCACCACCACCACCTCCTCTCCACCCAGATGTGCCTCTTTGTCTGCCTGTGAGCTGCTCACCTCTCTCCCCACCTAGTACAGCCATGACCACTGTGATTCAAGTGATGGTGACCACTTTGCATCAGGATCACATGATATAATCCTTAACATCCTGCCGCAGCTTCCCATGTTTATGGAGACCAGCAGTTATTTCTTCACCCTTCCTTATCAGCCTCATTGAAATACAAGACTTAAATTAAATTGCCCACCCTAAGTCCCCACTATCTAGCTGCCCTTCTCTTCTCAGAGTCTCACCACTACCTTTATCAGAATCTCTCACAGTTCTACCCAGAATATTTTTCTTTTCGTCTTGCTCTCTTATTTCCTATAAGGAGTAAGGTAAGTCACCTAAAATTAGAAAGATGGTGATTTTTTCTCATCTGAGTTCTGGCTCATCAATTTCTCCTTTACTTCCAAATGCACATCCCTCACATACTGATGTACTATTTGTTCACTTATTTGGTGCCTGTGCCTTTGGTGTGAGGGGTTATTACTTGTAAGCTTGGTTTTTGCCATTGCTACAATTATAATGTTTCTCTTCGGTGTGAGGCCTGGAGCGACATTGTGATTGCAAAATACATAGTTTACCATGTAGAACTATTCTGGTGGACCAATTTAGAAGACATAGTGACGGGAGCCTCACACTGCAAAAGTGGCACCTCTCAGGAAAGTCCTTCCTGACTCCTCATTCGCTTCCCTGGGAAACTGAGCCCTGCTGCCATGGCACAGATCTTAAAGTCTGTTTGATTATTCCTTCATTTCTATTTCACAGCTAGACTCTGAACTCCCTGAGGCTGGGTGACTTCTCATCCTTATCTCCAATACCTGGTAGGATGCCTGTGCATTGTAGGAAATCTACAAATGGTTATGAAGTGTATGCATGTAATTCCCCAACTGTGGAAGCATCTTGTACTCTGAGTTTGGACTCAGAGTCAACTTGGCTGCTAAGAGATGTTCACAAAGATCCCAAGGTTGGTTGCTCAACTGGTTGTATCTCACCCACCATCTCTCTTTCATCACGATGGAGGTAAATATCGTTGAGCAGTCTGCTTTAGCAGTTCCCATTCTTTCAGGAAAAGTGAATGTCACCCTTAATAAGATTCTGGGAAATTATTTTAACATGACCAAAACCACTGAATGCCCTGAGATCTTGGCAGTTCTGTGCATCTCGGGGATAATAACAATAATGAAAAGAACACTGGAAGAGCTTCAGATGGGAAGATATGTGTTCTGGTCTTAAATCTTCTGCTTACAAGCTATGAGACCTATAATGTAAAGGTCTCAGTTTCTGAGTCCCTCATTTTGTTTTTTAAAATGTCTAGGCAGGTGTAAGGACTGTTCATTTCCCATTCTTTAGACTTATACCTGATATCCATGTACTTCCTGGTGAGCTCTCCACCCCTAGTTTAAGCCAGTCATTCCATCCCATTCTTCTGGCCAAGGTGATGGTTGATTTAATCACAGTGATAACTCAGAACGTTTCCTGGAATGCTGGGGATTCACAGCTAAACATCTGTAGTCCAGGCAGGTGCTGGTAGCCACCTTGGGAACATAAGAGTCTATCTAAGCTTTTTTCACCAAAAACATAGCTGAGGTAGGGGACTGAAAATAATATTAGATGAATGCCATTTGTGCCCCAGAACTCAACAGTGCCCAAAAGCTTCATCACACCTGATTTTCCCTGTCATGGAAAGCAAAGTCGGTTTTTTACTTAAAACATTTGATTTAGCTATTAACACTTGACCTGTGCACCATGCAGGATCTTCAGGATACAATTTTAAAATGTGATGGCAAGTATAAAAACTGTGAGTACACTTTAAACATTAGAACTTACTGTGGAAAACACAGTGGCTGGTACACAGTAGCCTTTTAATATCAACTCTTTGAACACGCACCAGTAGACATGTACATCCCTAGCATTGTGTCACTTTATAAGTAATGAATATATGAAAATTTTCCTATTATCATTAGTTGGTCATGTTCATCATTTTAGCAGTAAAATGAAGGGCAATATCTACGTCTTTGAGATTTGATGATAAAAATGCCAGGATCTTACTTGTGAAGGGGTTTATTCTGTTGAGATTAGCTTAGAGCCAGCATCTTCATGGTTTGGAATGGAATTTTGTCAGGGATAGAGCAGAGCACATAGCCAAGCCCTTTATGGAGGAAGCTCATGGAGCTTCTTTTTGAGCCTACCCTTTGAGTTCTAGGAGTTGGTTTTAATGATTGCTTTAGCTGTAGGTGTGAGAATTCCTCTAATTCAAGTTCCTCTAATGTTCATTATTTTTTAATCTTCTCTTAACTTGGTGTTTCACTAAGTAGTCCCCCTTAGAGATGATCTTTGTTTTACATCTCTTGCAGGTGTGATCCACTGTTTTAGAGTTTTATTGGTATAGTGGTAAAGCATGGGGTATTGGATGTATTCTATGGGCTTCTGATAAATCTTTGTCCTTTTGGGGATCTGTTTCTCAAGTTTTGACCTTCACAAGTGTTTTTCCAGTGGTATATGACCCTGCCTCACCCTTGCTTAGATGTTATAAGACTGGTAGAGAGTGCTGGAGTGAGGAATGCCCTTCCCCTAGCTGGAATAAAGGTCTGGTAAATTCTTGTTCCCTAGAGTAGTCTTTTGTTGAGGAAAATGCTCTGGTCTATTTTGCAATGATTGTTCTTTCTATTCCCTTGCCACAGTAAGGAGGAAATCTCTCTCATTACTTAACCAGAGGAATCTGGTAGGGCTCCTGTAGGTAAAATCAATGAAAGCTTTGGATCCACCCACTACAACTGTGACTCCCAGGATTTTTTCATTCTCAGGTTAGCCCAAACCAAGCCTCATTCTATGAAAATTGTTATTAAATATACTACCAGTTTATAGCTCCACTGACTTCTGTAACAGGTAACTAGATCTTGTCTGTGACTCTCTGGATTTGCCCATTCTCCAAATTCTGTCCTGCAGTTTTCCCTGCAAATGCAAATCACTGATGGGTTCAAGGACTATCAGTGAATTTCAGTTGTCCAGCTATGCTTTCTTATAAGGATAAGAGTGATGACTTCCAAGTACTTTATGTGTTAGAGTTGAAACCAGATGCAATATAGTTTATTCTTATCACTTAATAACAGGCTCTCTTTTCTACTAGACTGTATGTCCTTAAACATCCAGATGCTGTCTTTATTCTTTACTCAGTGAGAAACCCAGTTTTGGTGCATGTATGCAGAAGAAACTTGATATTTGTAAAACGTGTCTGTAGAGTGCATCAATAAATGCAGAGTACTTTAAATAATGACTTCTACCTTCTTTAAAATAAAGAAATGTCCTTTAAACAAAGAAGCTTATATAAAATTCTGAATTTTGTCAGAGAAAAATTTGAAAATAGTTAAATTCACAGTCTCGTGGAAAATTAAGATAAATGCTTAATTGGAGATTTATTAAACTATTTTTTGCTAAAAAATAGTTTTTTATGCTATAAAGAGATCAGCAGATCATAGACTGCCTATTTCTTTATCTTACTTTGAATTATTTTATAACATTTATTAAAAATGTTTTTCACTTAGACCACATAATCTTATGGTTTAAAAATGGAGTAAATTTCTTCCACTTGAAAAAAATTCTAATGAGTTTATTTCCAGCAAAGGTGATGAATTCTTTTGCCCAATGTGCTCAAAGCCTGGGGCTTCAAATAGAGAAAAAGTTTATTACAGGCACATAGAAGGATATAGATGGCCTATTGGCCCAAAATCTGTCTCTCCAAACTGCAGTAATTTTGGTAGTTTTATAATATTAAAAGATAGACAGGTTTTAGAATAATGAGTACAATGGTGCCAGATGATGTAATTAGAGGTAATTTAATTATCAAGCATGCACAGATTGATTACATACTTAGTCACAGAACATATGCAAGAAAATGGTCTTCATATGGTGATGGCAATGAATTTTAGTATTATGAGATACAGGTGACTTACAGGTTAAAGTCTAAACTACTGCACATTTCAGGCAGGCCCATTTTGGTTAAATCCAGTCTCAATTATGAAGATAACTTTGGACTTAGGATGTATTAGCTCTAGCCAGACCCAGGACCCTTCATTAATAAACATTAGAGGCCGTCTTTAATGATCACAGACTCTAAACTTGAAAACCTGTATAAATGAGTACAAGGGAGGGTTAGTCACAAGACTTTTACAATCGTAAGGGTGTAAGATAAAGGCTATACAGCCATTATCAGTGATCAAGGAAGCTGGCTTACAATTAAAAGATCTCAGATAGTTCTATAAACCAGAAAGTAAAAAGGAATATCTATATAATGATTCAGCCATCAAAATTATCATTCAAATTCTAATTTCTCAATTTCAATTCCTCCCTCTCATTTCATAATTACCTCTCAATCTTGAGGGATATCTGGATGATGACTCTTCTAACTGCTTCAAGGCTGAAAAGGGACATTTTCATTAAGGGGCAGAGGGATGAAACAATGAAACTGATTGTTGTCCTTGGAGAATTCGATATTTTTGGGTTTCAGAGCTTATTTGGCATTGGAAAAATCCAGAGGTTTTAGTCTTTAAAAAACAAATTTAATCAGTAAAATTTTAATAGAGCCCAGGATATATTTCAGGGTTTCCAAGAATATTGTTGGTTGGGGGTTGCCATATTGTGGCAGTTTGAAACATTTGGCTGAAACTTGCACTAGAGTAACCTCCAGAATGACCTCGCCATTCTATTTGATATCTCTTAGATAGTGAAACTCTATTTTTCACCCATTTTGGTTAAATAGTCCATGATCCCAGAGCCAGAGTAATCCCTGGGAATCAGGCCTCATGATGCCAGAGCCAGTTATGTCCCTAGCCAGGGCCAGGCTTACATCCTTGGAAATCATGTTCCACATAGAAGGGAGATCAGAGTTTGGCTTAGAGAAAGACCACATTTGAGTTAAAGCAGAGGTTCTCAGAGGATGACACAGGCATTAATTATAAATAGGTTCAGTTTTCCATTAGAGAAATAAGTTTCATAAGGGCAAGCCCCAAGAATGAGGCCTTGGCGTATTAAATTAGGAGGCCTATCGCTTAAGAAAATATCAGAAACTCTCCAGGTAGGGAAGTTTAATAGTTTCACTTGTTTTCCAGTTCCTAAAGGGACTTTGCAAGTGCTTTTCATTTTTTAACCAATATACTGGAAATGCATCAGGGTATAACATTAACTTATACAGAATTTTAAGATTTTATTCCTTATTCTGGTTTCATATCAAATAAAGCTGAATTAGGTTGTATAAATCAACTGACTAGACAGGTTAAATTAGACAGTGTGCTACAGAAAACTTAAATTTTGGACAAAATAAACATTTTTCTTATTAAGTCACACAAAAGTTAAAGCTTTTACCTTGTATATTGAATTACTTTAGTTTTTACCAGATCATTTTCATCATTTCTTTAATCAGAGTTTGATCTTTTTCAGTTTTGTTTTTTTAACCGTTGCTGTATGGATCCATGCTGACTTTCAGAGCTGGAGAAATACATCTGAGTTCCAGGTGTCACACAGATGCTTAAAGTTCCAGGGAACTACTAAGATATATAAAGAGTAAAGCATTTTAGAATTTAGAGGTAGCAATTAAAACTTACAATCTGAGCTTTAATTTTTTTCAGGTTTTTTATTGTATAGTGTAACATATACAAGGCAAAGAAAAACAAAAGCAATAGTTTGCAAAGCACCCTTCAAAACCTAGTTACAGGAAAGATCCAAAAATTTGCTACCAAATGATCATCTCAGATTTTTTCTTCATGCTGCTCCAGAATATAGGAGGCTAGAAAACCCAAACATTGTTTTTATAATCACAATCAACATTTTTCCTTCTTTTTTTGTAAAAAAATAACATATATACAGAAAAGCAATAAATCTCAAAGCACAGCACCACAATTAGTTCTAGAACATATTTCAGAGTTTGACATGTGTTACAATTCCATAATTTCAGGTTTTTACTTCTAGTTGGTCTAAGATACTGGAGACTTAAAGAGATATCAGTTTAATGATTCAGCATTCATATTCATTCGTTAAATCCTATCTTCTCTGTATAACTCCACCATCACCTTTGATCTTTCCATCCCTCTCTTTAGGGGTATTTGGGCTATGGCCATTCTAAATTTTTCATATTGCAAGGCTCTGTCACTAATATGAGGTAGGGAGATGGAACTATCTGATATTCTGGAGAGGCAGGGCCCTTTAGGTTTCAGGATTCATCTGGACCAGGGACCCATCTGGAGGTTATGGGTTTCTGGGAAGTTATACTAGTGCATGGAATCCTTGTGGAATCTTATATATCACCCTAGGTGTTCTTTAGAATTGGCTGCAGTGGTCCTGGTTGGGGTTTGGCAGGCAATGATAGGTAGCAAGGTCTAACTGAAGTTTGTATAAGAGCAACCTCCAGAGTAGCCTCTCGACTCTATTTGAACTCTCTCTGCCATTGATGTTTTATTAGTTACATTTCTTTTTTCCCTTTTGATCAGGATGGAATTGTTGATCTCCTGGTGCCAGGGCCAGATTCATCCCTGGGAGTAATCTCCCATGTCACCAGGGAAACTTTCACCCCTGTATGTCATGTCCCATGTAGGAGGGAGGACAATGATTTCATTTATAGAATTCTGCTTAGAGACAGTGAGGCCACATCTGAGCAACAAAAGAGGTACTCTGGAAGTAATTCTTAGGCACACCTATAGGTAGTCTAAGCTTCTCTGCTACCTACATAAACTTCACAAGAGTAATCAGGATCAAAGGCATGGCCTACTGATTTGGGCATACCTAAAGTTTGGCACTGTAGCAGGGATCCCCTAATGGTAAGGTTTAATAGTTCCATATTCAGTCTCCCATCCATCAAGGGACTTTACCAATCCTTTTTGATTATCTGTTTAATATATTCTAGGATATATTCAGGCTTTACAATAATCTATACAGGATTAAAGGACCTGTTTCTTATTCTGTGCTCCCTGTGTTAAAATTGTTCAAATGAGCTATACAGATAGGTTGAATTAAATTATGCACTACAGAAAATTTCAGTTCCAGACCAAATAAAACATTTTTCCTTTGGTCTCAAAGAGTATGTGTGGTTCTAAACTATAGACACTGTCTTCCTTACCCCTGTGATCTGAATTACTTTAACCCTAGCCTGATCAGCTTCATTCTTATCTCTAAATATCAGGTTATATATATATATATATCAGCCTCTTAAATCCAGAAATAATAATCACCACAGCAGATTTAATGTGTCTGCTATAAAAGCTTACAATCTAGGCCCGTGTTTTCTTATAAGTATTTTCTAAAGGAGATCATACCATTGCTGTTCTTTTGTTTCTGGCTTATTTTGTCTCAGCAAATGTCCCACATGTTCATTCACGTCGTTGCATGCCTCATGACCTTGTTCCTTTTTGTGGCAACGCAACCTTCGTTAAAGTATACACCATCATTCACCAATCTACTTCTCAGTCAGTGCATCCTTCAGCCACCTACATTCATCAGGCATCATTATAGTGCCCAAAGTCCACAGTCCATCAACATTCTCAATTTCAGATAATCTTATTGTTCCTAAGAGAAAGAAAACCTATAAACACACCTATACCAAATAGGAAATCTAAACCTCCTCTTAACGCTTGTCCCTCCCCCTATTATTTAGCTCTGCTGTTGCTGTGGGAGTGCTGTTGGTTTCCTTTTGAACATAGCCCTTAGCATGTAATAGCAGTTTTCCCCCTCTACCCTGGGGGAAGCCTCATTAGCTAACCATTCCCGTCTTTGGCTTCTTTGCATCATTAAGTCCCCTGTATTCTGTATTATAAGCCTGATAATAACTTTATGCTGGTCATAAAAGTGGAATCATACTATCTTTTTGTGTCTACTTTATTTCACTCAGCTTTATGCCCTCAAGGCTCGTCCATCTTGTCATATGCTTCAGGACATCATTTCATCTTACTGCTGCATAATATTCCTCCCACTTCCTTCTTCTTTTTTAAGGATGCTTTTAGCTATCTGGGGTCTCTTTCCTTTCCAGATGAATTTGGTAATTAGCTTTTCCAAGTCTTCAAAATAGGTTGTTGGAATTTTTATTGGTACTGTGTTGAATCTGTAGATCAATTTCAGTAGAATAGACATCTTAACTATATTTAGCATTCCTATCCATGAGCAGGGGATGTCTTTCCATGAATTTAGATCTTCCTTGATTTCTTTGAGCAATGTTATGTCATTCCCTGTGTGCAAGTCTTTTACATCCCTAGTTAAGTTCTTTCCTAAGTACCTGATTCTTTCAGTTGCTATTTTGAAAGGAATTTTTTCCTTAAATGACTCCTCAGCTAGGTCATTGCTTGTGTTAGAAATGTTACTAAATTTTGCACATTAATTTTATATGCTGTCACCTTGCTGAGTTTATCAGCTCAAGTAACTGTGTTGTAGATTTCTCAGGATCTTCCAAGTATAGTATAATGTCACCTGCAAGGAATGAAAGTTTTACTTCTTCCTTTCCAATATGGATGCCTTTTATTTCTTTGTCCTGCCTGATTGCTGTAACTAAAACTTCTAGCACAATGTTGAATAATTGTGGTGACAGTGGACATCCTTGTCTTGTTCTTGATCTTAGGGGGAAAGCTTTCAGTCTCTCCATTGAGTATGATGCTGGCTATTGGTTTTTCATATATTCCCTTTATCGTATTAAGGTAGTTGCCATTGATTCCTATCTTTTGGGGTGTTTTTATCAGAAAAGGATGCTGAATTTTGAAGAATACTTCTTCAGCACCAATTGAGATGATCATGTGATTTTTTCCCCATCAATTTGTTAATGTGCTGGATTACATTAATTGATTTTCTTGTGTTGAAGCATCCTTGCATTCCTGGTATAAACCTCACTTGGTTGAGATGTATAATTCTTTTAATATGTTGTTGGGTTTGATTTTCTAATATTTACCCGGTTTTGCTATTAAAATGATATTAGCTTCATAAAATGAGTTAGGTACAGTTCCTTTTTCCTCACCTTTTTGGAAAAATTTGAGCAGGATTGGAATTAGTTCTTTATGGAATGTTTGATAAACTTCCTCTATGAAGCTATCTGACTATGGGTTTTTCTTTGTACGAAGATTTTTGATGACATTGAATCTCTTTGCTTGCGATTGGTTTGTTGAGATCTTCTAGTTTTTCCTGAGTTAGAGTAGCTTATTTGTGTGCTTCCAGGAATTTGCCCATTTCATCTAAGTTGTCTAGTTCATTGGAATATAATTGTTCATAGTGTCCTCTTATGATTTATTTCTTTAGGGTCTGTGGTTATGAACTCCTTCTCATTTCTGATTTTGTTTATTTCCATGTTATCTCTTTTTTTCTTTGTCAGTCTTGCTAGTGGCCCATCAATTTTATCGATTTTCTCAAAGAACCAATTTTTGGTTTTATTGATTCTTTCTGTTGTTCTTTTGTTCTCCCATTCATTTATCTCTGCTTTAATCTATGCTATTTCTCTTCTTCTATTTGCTTTGGAGTTAGTTTGCTGTTCTTTCTCAAGTTCCTCCAGGTGAGTTGTTAAGTCCTTGAATTTTCCTCTTTCTTGTTTTTTAATATAGGCATTTAAGGCAATAAATTTCCCTCTCAACACAGCCATTGCCACACCCCATAAGTTCCAATAAGTTGTATTCTCATTTTCATTCATCTAATGAATCTTCATTCATCTAATCATTCAGCTAATGATTTCTCTAGCAATTTCTTCTTTGACCCACTAAGAGTGTGTTATTTAATCTCTATATATTTGTGAATGTTCTCATTCTGTGATGGCTATTGAGATCCACCTTCATTCCACTGTGATCAGAGAAAGTGCTTTGAATAATTTCAATGTTTTTAAATGTATGAAGACCTGCTTTGCACTCCAGCATATGATCTATCCAGGAGAATGTTCCATGAGCACTTGAGAAGAATGTATATCCTTGTGTTTTGGGGTGCAATGACCTATATATGTCTGCTAGGTTTAATTCATGTATCAAGTTATTTAACTTCTCTATTTCCTTGTTGATCTTCTGTCTGGTTGTTCTATCTATAGAGGAGACTGGTGTATTGAATTCTCCTACTATTATTGTTGAAAGAGCTATTGCTCCCTTCAGTTTTGCCAATGTCTGTCACATGTACTTTGGAGCTCCTTGATTGGGAGCATAAACATTTATGATTGTCATATCTTTGTGGTGAATTGACCCTTTAATTAGTATATAGTGTCCTTCTTTGTCTCTTATGATGTCTTTACCTTTAAAGTCTATTTTGGCTGATATTAGTATAGCTACTTTTGCTTCCTTTTGGTTACAACTTGCATAGAAAATCTTTTTTTCATCTTTTCGCTTTCAACTTCTTTGTATCCTTGTGTCTAAGATAAGTCTCTTATAAGCAGCATATAGCTGGATTATATTTCTTAATCCATTCTGCCAATCTGCATCTTTTAATTTGTAAATTTAGTCCATTAACATTCGTAGTCATTACTTGTATTAGTTAGGGTTCTCTAGAGAATGAGAATCAACAGGGAACACTTGGAAATACAAAATTTATAAAAGTGTCTCATGTGACCATGGGAACACAGAGTCCAAAATCTGCAGGGCAGGCTGTGAAGCCGACAATTCCCATGGAGGGTCTGGATGAACTCCACAGGAGAGGCTCGCCAGCAAAGCAGGAAGAGAGCCTGTCTCTTCTGAATCCTCCTTAAAAGGCTTCCAGTGATTAGACTGAGCATCACTCATTGCGAAAGACACTCCCCTGGCTAACTACAAATGGAATCAGCTGTGGATGCAGCTGATGTGATCATGATCTAATTCTATGAAATGTCCTCATTGCAAAAGACAGCCCAGGACTTGCCCAACCAGACAAACAGGTACCACCACTTGGCCAAGTTGACACATGAAGCTGACCATGACATTAGTGAAAAGGCATTTTTGAATCCACCATCTAATCTTTTTAAATTTTGTTTGTCAGATTTATATCTTATTTTCCCCCTCTTTCTCTTTTTATCCTTTAAGTTATCCTTACTGATACTCTTCAATTCTGTGCCCTCCTCCAGACCTCCCTCTCCATTTTTTTTTTCACCAGCAGATGTCCCTTTAGTATTTCTTGTAGGACTGGTCTCTTGTTGACAAATTCTTTCAGTACTTGTTTGTCTGTGAAAACGTTAATCTCTCCCTCAGTTTCGAAGAACAGTTTGGCTGGGTACATAATTCTGGCTCTCCCAGGTCAGTTGCACTCTTGAATCACTGTCTCAGTCACCCTCCCAACTCTTCTCTAACTTTTCCGTGGAGCAGGACTGAACTCGCTACTCTATTCAGCCATCTTCCTGGGGGCCCCCTGAGCTTTCATTTTTATAATCATTTTTAAATGAAGCTACTTTCAGAAATAACATTAGACACCTGTTTTATTAACAAACCATAGCTGAGCTTTTGTTCTGTTTCATTTTTACACAGTTACCAGAGTTCTGTTAATTAACAGATAAAATATAATATATATATTTGTCCTGCCTTTCTTCTAAAGTTTTTTCTCATTGCAGATGGAGCACTGACCTACAGCTGACCACATATAATTTTAGAGAAGTATTAGAGCAAAGCAGTGCAACTAATAATTTGGCTATTTATATCTGTATAAACAGATGTAAATATCTGTAGCTTTTTAAGAATAATTAAAAATATGACTAACAGCACCATAACATTGCTGAAAATCATACAGATTAGTATCAGGATATAACATGGATAGTAAGAATATTGAGAGGTTGTTAGAAATTTTACACAATCTCTAAATATATGAATAATATTATTTTACCTATACAAATTTAACCAGCAGCAGGATAGAAAATCTCTTTTTACCAATGTAGTACTTCTCAAACACTTCCTATACAATAGCTTAAACTATTTTACCCTCTTACTTATAGGAGAAAAAGAACAAATTCTTTGCAGCAGTTTTTTCCTGAACAGTGAGAAGACATGTCTTCTGAAATATAGGATGAGAAGGCCAAGGATATTAACAAGGGTATTATTTTGATGTAAGATCTTTGTTTTCTAGACAGAGTACTCAGATGATTAAGAAATCCTTTTTTAAAAACATTACATTAAGAACAGAGTAAGAATCCATGTTATTTTAACAGGAGGAAAAATTAAGCTTTAGTTTTGTTGGAATACCTGGCTTGACACAAAAACTTTCTTTTTTGACATATGCAAAAAACAGACATTAAATTTTGGTCAGCACTGACTATGACAGACAGAATTCATTTTCATAAAACTACTTTTTTACAATTCTCTACATTCATTCAGAGCTTATAGTCAACAGCTACTATAATAAACAAAATCTTTTAACTTTCTATCACCTTCCATATCCATTTCACCTATAATATTTTTACCCAAACTGCACATAATTAGAAATAAATGTGACACTAAACTCACAAAGCTTTTGAACTTGCATACTTCCTTCCAATAATACAATTCATGAAGGGGAGAAGAGACAGAGATACTACAAAATAATGGAAGAAGGAAGAAACTTATGCTTAGGTTAGGAACACAGCCATGCATTTATATACTTTATATTCAGAACACATAAATGATTATATTAACATATGTTTAAAATTTCTCAGTTCAATTCAGTGTGATCCTAGGCTCACTTATTTTATCAGTAGGCTTGTGTAAATTTAGGGAGCACACACCCAAGCAGAATAAAATTATATTTGTTTAATTTAAAACTTACCATAAAATTTCTTTTATCAGAGGTTGAAAAAAAATCTTTGTTTTCATAATATCTTAAAATTACAAACAATTTAAGTACATTGGGAGCAGGCCATGGTGGTTCAGCAGGCAGAATTCTCGCCTACCATGCCAGAGACCCAGATTCAATTCCCAGTGCCTGCCCATGCAAAAAAAAGTACATTGGCTATTAAGTTCTGGAAAATACACTGCAATTGTTTAATTCATCCCAAGTTAAATCAGGAAAATGTTTACATGTTTCTGAAAGATCTTTCATTTTATCTACTGAAACTTGATTAGATTTTATTCAGTTACTCCTAATTCAAGGCTATTTATATTTTAATAATAATTTGATTACTTCAGTTACCATTACAAAAGTTTTATTAGAAAAGAAAATATTAACAAACAACCATTTGTTAGGCTTATCTTTTTTAATTTCCAGGCCCAGTAAAAAAAAAAATAATTCTAAATCATACTCCACCATATTTTTATGTGCCTAGCCCTCCCCTCTATAACTATTTTAGGGGGTTAGACCTAGGAGAAGGGATAAATAGACAGAAAGAGATAAGGCTCATTGAGCTTTGATTTGAAATTTTTAGGTGAGGGCTGTGGAATTTGGGGAGTTCTTATGCCTTTCTTTAACTATTTACAATTATTAGATTTACTTTACTGTGACCAGGACCTTTGGAAAAGGTCTTTGCTTTTTCCAGAAGGAGCCCTTTAGCAGTTTTCTGCTGCTTTAGGGAAATTCCAGGGGCATTTTCTTTTTAATTCCTGGTTTATTTACAGTAATTACAAAACTAAGGTTTCTGAATCTTGCCTTTCAGAGGGTTTTTCTCTTTTTATTCTTTTATTTCTGAATTACAAATTTATATATTTATGTAAGACAATTAATTATCCCCAAGCAGTTCAAATAGAGCTTTTCAGGATTTTTCTTATTAATTTGCTAATACCATTCAGAGGTATGAAAATATACATTGAATAGGCAGAGAGACAGAAATAGAGAGTTAGTTACACAAGAAAGGGAAACACAGGAATACTTTTGAGAGAGACAATGAAAGTTTTAAACATATTATTCTCATCCCATTTTTGCAGAACAATTTTAACTGTAATGGTAGCATTCTCATTTTAAATCATTTTGAAGCCAGACTATGTTATAGGAATGAACCCTTTCTTTATAAACTCATAACTAAAATCTTTCCAATTTTCATTGCATCCTAAAGGTTCCCTTTTTAAAGAATTTCTGTAGTTAGTAAACAATTAGGAACATTTGAGCAATACAGATGCAGAAACATGCTAACTAACAAATTCAAACAGATAATCAACACTTAGTATATTTAAGTAACACGCCAAGTAATAACTAGTACTGAACATACCAACTAAAAAGGCATCAAACACTTAGATCTCACTAGGAGAGGTCATAGGACATAGTATGGTGCTGGAATTCTTTAATAAATCAGGTGGAGTCAGTAGAGTATGAACCTAGACATGTTTCAACTTGAGAAAGTTCAGAAAGGGGAAAAGTAATACGGATGCAGATAGGTCCCTCTGGCTCAGACACCTCTTACAAGAGAGCAATAATTTGTGACTGGGTGGACCAAGCCCTCCCCCTGGAGAGAAAAAAGTGGTAAAATTCTGAAGTGGAGCTCAGAGATGGTAGAGGGCTGTTTATTGTCTGTAGTTTGGCAGCAGTTTCTGTTCAACCAGAAGGGGCTGTGTAAGGAAGAGGTAGAGGAGGAGAAGGGTTAGAGGAAGGTTGAGACTCTGTGCTAGAGTCTGGAGATGGGGGGGAAAGATGGGGGAGTATTATCTTCTGTCTTTGTTTCAGCAGCAGCAGCAGCTTTGCTGGGAGAAGCTGCATTGGGAGGAGGGGGAGCTAAAGGGAAAGTCTTTGATGGGATCAAAAGAAGGCAGGAAGAGTCCTGTGTTCAGAACTAGGTTGTTTTGGGAGAACAGTATGGAGTAGAATTTGGTAAGTGGGACAAGTTTGGTAGGGGAGGCGGGGTGTCTGTGCAAGCCAAAGAAGGCCTGGATATATGGGACTTCATTCCACTTTCCAAGACACTGACAGTGATTGTTAAGTTCTGGAAGAATTTGTGGGTCAAGGGTTCCATTTTCTGGCCAAACTGATCCATTATTTAATTTGTACTCTGGCCAGGTAGTAAAATCAATCACTTAATCTTTTAGATCTTAAATTAATAGTTTCATGATAGTGGGTAGGGTAAGGAGAAACTCTCACTCTTAGATGACTAAGAAACTATCAAAAAGTCTTCTCTCCTTGAATGTTTTAAGCCCCAGTAATCATGTGGAGGAGTGGATGGAGGCATCCTACCATCTCACTCTCTCCTAAGGTTGCAGAACATAGACCAGGCAGCGCTCCCCTAGAGCTAGGATTTCCGGGCGCGTTGCCCTGGACAGAAGAGAAAGAGCGTGCTGGGCAGAGAAGAGGAGGGCATTTTCCTTACCTTGAGGTG
Source organism: Myrmecophaga tridactyla (assembly GCA_004026745.1). Taxonomy (NCBI): domain Eukaryota; kingdom Metazoa; phylum Chordata; class Mammalia; order Pilosa; family Myrmecophagidae; genus Myrmecophaga; species Myrmecophaga tridactyla. The sequence goes on along the minus strand of PVIY010005370.1, from coordinate 67,473 downwards.
ATTTGCCAGGTTCATGCTGAAGTCAGGCAAGTGGGTTCCATCCCCTCCTATGGAGGTTTCATCTCAGTTCCCCACCCCAGTTTTCAGCACTGAAATGATAGATTTTTAGACCAGGAGGGAAGAGAAGAGACCAAAACTTAATCAAAGGAGTTTTATTGGGAAACTATGCACAGGAAGCCTGAAGCCTAAGATGGCGACAACATGGAGCCAGGGAAGAAGTTCAGTTTATATAGGATGCTTGGCGAGAAGTACGGAAAGGGATACAGTGGGTTTTCTTTCTCTAGCTTGGGAACAGGAAGTTGGCAGGTTTCATTGCATAGTTTTGGAAGCAGGGAGCTAAGTTGGGAGTTGGCACCTTTTCATTGGAGATGTTTAGAATTGAAATACTGCTGCAGTCAACTATCCCCCAGAAGTTGCAACTTCTGGAGGATGGATGTTGGGGAAGGGGAGGTTATTGCAAGATTACAGCTGCTGGAGGGCAAGAGGACATGGGTTGTAATGAGCTTAGTGGGCTTCCTGGAAATTGTGGGTGGGGTAAGTTTCTTGGAATATTTGCTAGGGGTTAGTCATGTCATGGGTGAAGGGGTTCTACCTAACACTACAACACACAAATGATTACTTTAACAATAGGCTTAAAATGTCTTAGTCCAATCCAGCACTACCTTCAAAGGTCAGAAAGCCCCAAATTTAAAATATAATAAGGTTTTCAATATTTAAGGTATTTATACCCAGAATAAAATTTCTCAACATTATTTCCAAATACTAAATTGTGCTGCTAGTTTGAAAGGATTTATGTACCCTAGAAATAATCCCATTTTATGGAGGCAGCCTTTCTTTTAATCCCTATTTCGCACTATAGGCTGGAAATTTGATTAAATTATCTCCACAGAGATATGACTCACCCAATTGTGAGTATTATTAACCTTGGATTAGAGGGAGATGTGACTCTACCCATTCCAGGTGGGTTTTGATTAGTTTACAGGAATCCTTCAAAAGAGGAAACGTTTTGGAGAGAACAGATCCATGAGAGCCATGAGGACTACCAGAGCCCATGCATCAGAGACTTTTGGAGATGAAGAAGGAAAATGCTCCTGGGGAAGCTTCATGAAACAAGAAGCCAGGAGAGAAGCTAGGAAACTTTGCCATGTGCCCTTCCAGCTGAGAGAGAAACCCCGAACTTCATCAGTCTTTCTTGAGTGAAGGCAAACTCTTGTTGGTGCCTTAATTTGGACATTTTTATAGACTTGCTTTAATTTGGACATTTTCCCAGCCTTAGAACTGTAAACTTGCAATTTAATAAATTTTCCCCCTTTTTAAAAGCTGTTCTGTTTCTGGTATATCACATTCTGGCAGCTAGCAAACTAAAACACAAACATAGCTTATTCTGTAGCATTTTTTTATGCTTACCATTTCTAATCTCCAGGCCCAGAGAAAGAAAATAATTCTAAACCATGCCTTACTTATCTTTCTGTGCCTAGCCCTCCCCCATAATTGCTATAGGTGGCTAGGCCTTGCGGCAGGGATAGGTGAGGCAAGAAATGAAGCCTGGCTAAATGAAATTGGAATTGAAAGTTTTAGGTGTGGGCAAGGTTGGATTTGAGAGTCCCGATGGCTTTCTTTTAAATATTTTAAATTATTAGATCTATTTCACTAAAAGCTGTGACCAGGACAATTGGAAAAGGTCTTTGCTTTTTCCAGAGGCAGCCCTTTGGTAACTTTCTGTGGCCTTAGAGAAATTCTAGGGGTGGTTTCTTTCTAATATCCACAGTAATGCCAAACTAAGGCTTTTGATTTTTGCTGCTCAGAGAGTTTTTTCTCTTTTTTACTTCATAAGTAATATATATATATTATATGTTTATATTTATATAAGGTACCTAATTATTTCTAAGCAGTTCAAATAGCTCTCTTTAAGAATTTTTTTGTTACTTGGTTATTATGCTGGGGAGGTATGAAAATATACATGTAACAGGCAGACAGACACAAATAGAAAGTTAGTTACACAGGAAACAGAAAAACAGAAATACTTTTAAAAAGGACAAATAAAGGATTGACTATATATTATCTCATCCCAATTTTTGTCTTTCCACAGAAACATGTTCAGTCCAATATCTTTAATTTTAACTTAATGGCAGTATTTTCATTTTAAGTCATATTGAGATCAAATTATGATACAGAAATAAACCTTCTCTTACGCGCATAGCTAAACTCTTTTCAATTTTCAATACAGTCCTAAGTTTCCCTTTTTAGAGAATTTCTGTAATCAGTAACCAATTAGAACACTTGACCAAAACAAATGCAATAAGACACCAACTAATGCATTTAAATAGACACAATACATTAAATGTAAGTAACATACCAATTAATAGCTAGACCAAACACATCAGCTAACAATTAAACACATAATGCACCAATTAACAATTAAACAAGCATTAAACATCATACCTAGTAACACACTGGCTAGCACATAAACAGGCCTACTTAATTTCATTAAATACTATTAACTGTGGGATTATTCATTTTCCAAGAATATATTCATTGAGGTTTCTGGGGTCTTTCCCTTTCCTGCCCACCCTTGAACCTGCTTAGCATGTTCTTAGTTGGAAAACTACCAAAGTTCATTGGAGGAAAGTTGGTTTTGTTGCCATTAAACCCAATTTAAAATCTTGGCTCTTTGCCTTGCTGTTTGAATGACTTTGAACAAATTTTTGGTATCCCTTTAAGCTCCAATCATCTGCATTGTTAAAAGGAATGCCATTATTGAACTCCTGTATTGATTGTAAGTAAAGTTTCTGATGCATTATAAGTACTTTATAAAATATAGTGGTCATCCCTTTTTCCTTATTGATAACAGCACAAAAATTATTTACATCTTAGCTATTTGTATTTGAGAGAAATGGTTTTCTACCACAGGGACAAAAACTGTCTACTCTGACCTAGCCACAAAGAGGATTAGCTGACATTCTATAAGGTTAACTTTAGTCTGGAACCCAGTCCCTAAATTCAATTTTATTAGATGATTCTATTTTATCATTGGATACCAGAAGATAAAAAAACAGAATCATACAAAAGCCTACTGATTAAATAAAATTCAAATTTAATAGTTTACTATGAGAAACATAAATGATACCCCAGCACTATAGAAAAGTACATATTGTTAGGAAGAAAAATCATAATCAGAAGGTTGATCATTGGCTCAGAGTCAATGCAAAAACGAAAAGTTATATATTTCTGTGTATCCATTTCAATCGCAGATTTGGAACTAACTTCTTAGGTGCTCTGTCTTCTTGAGCAGAGCTTGGGGAAGCCTCTTGTCCTTCTTTAGTTATTGACTCTATGTTAATTAGGCATCTTTAAACAACTTATTTTATTTCAAGATAGTTGAATAGGCTGTCATTTTAAACTTCATTGTAATATTTAGGAAATATAAAAGCCAACATAAAAGAAACCATTTATTTAAGGTCCGTTATATGTACAAATGAGTAATTTCCTTTATTATGTGTTCTTTCAAATAATTTCACAATCAATGGATACCCACTCTCCAACACCTGGAATAAACCATGGATACGTTGTGCATTCATTCAATTATGCTTACTACAATCATCAATTTAAGAAACTGGTACTCTAAAATATGCTGGTTCTTATGATTTAGCTAATGAACTTCTTTTTTAAAAAAAATGTTTTTATTGAGAAATATCCACACACATACAGTCCAACCATATTATACAATCACTGGTTTACAATACAGTTGTTTTCTTCACCATCATTTTTAGAACATCACTGTATAAAAAAAAAGAAAAGGAAAAAGAAAGAACTCATACATTCCATACCCCTTACTCCTCCCTCTCATTGACCCACAGTATTTCAATCTACCCAATTTTTACCCTTTATCTCACCCTGTTATTTATTTTTTATCCTTATTTTTTATTCATCTTTCCATACCCTGGATAAAAGGAGCATCAAACACAAGATTTTCACAATCACACAGTCACACTGTAAAAGCTATATAGTCCTACAGTCTTCTTCAAGAATCAAGGCTACTAGAATGCAGTTCAACAGTTTCAGATACTTCCCTCTAGCTACTCCAATACACCATAAACTAAAAAGGGAATATCTATATAATGTATAAGAATAACCTCCAAGATAACCTCTCAACTCTGTTCGAAATCTCTCAGCCACTGAAACTTCATTTTGTTTCAATTCTCTCTTCCCTCTTTTGGTCAAAAAGGCTTTCTCATTCCCATGATGATGGGCCCTACTTCACTCCTGGGAATCAGATTCCACATAGCCAGGGAGATTTACACCCCTGGGAGTCATGTGCCATGCTGAAGTGAGTTCACCTGCCAAGTTGGGTTAGAGAGAGAAAGGCCACATCTGAGCAACGAAAGAGGTTCTCTGTGGTTGACACTTAGGAATAATCAAAAGGCTTAGCTTCTCCTTTGCAGGAATAAACTTCATAGGGGCAAGCCCCAAAATTGAGGGCTCAGCCTCTCAAATTGGCTGCCCCCACTGCTTGTGAGAATATCAGGAATTCCCCAGATGGGGAAGTTGAATATTTCCTCCTTTCTTCCCAGTCCCCCAAGGGGACTTTGCAAATGCTTTTTTATTCTCTGCCTGAATTACTCTGAGATATATCAGGGCATGATACAAACCTGTTCAAACCAACAAGATCTCACTCCCTCTTCAGGATTCCGTGTAATTATGATGTACAAGTAAACTGCACTTACAAGTGAAATTAGATAGTGCTACCCAAAATATAAATTCTACACCAAATAAATACCTCTCCCTTTGGTCTCACACAGAAGTTGAAGTTTGAAAATATGGGCCATATCATTGTTTACCCAGTATTCTGATTTACCTTAGTGTATTCAGATCAGCTTCATTCATATCTCTAGATGAAGTCTGATCACTTTTTCAGCTTTTTTAACAGTTGCTGAATGAGATAATGCTGACTTTCATAGCTTCAGTGTTCTAATTCTGAGTCTCAGGCATCACATACTCAAATGAACTTGTTTTTATAATAGTTTTTCTAGGACTAAAGCCCATTATATGTTAATTCATGCTAAGCTAAGGGTAAATATTTCATGTTCACTGTTTTGGTCCTTTACCCTGTGTTCATAAACCATTTCTTCTATATTCTCACATTCAAATACCTTCTTATCTGAGCCTCAAAATTATCTCTATAACCATCCTCTTCTCCCCAGTGCCTCTGCTCCTGCCTTAAACAAGCATCACATTGATTCTTCATAAGGAAAGTTTTACTATCATCCTAATTAATTTATTTCCCCTCATATTTTTCTAGTAGTTCTTCCATATGATAGTGTCACTATAAGTCTCAAAACCTTGGCTCTTATTTAAATATGCTTATTTGGCTGATTTCTAGTTCTCAGAATAAGTAGCTCGTTTCCACAGTTGCTAGTCTCAGGCAGATTTTTTTTCCTACTGCTATATAGTGTAATGGCTTAACTGAACTTGTTCAAATTACTTGACCTCTGTGGATTGAGTTTCTCCCTCTGAAGAAATGGGGCAATAATGTAAATTTCTTAGAATAGGGCCTGACACTTAGTAACCCATATATAATACTATTATAATTATTTAGTATTATTACCCCAGTGTAACTTTGTCAAAATATCTTTCTTTCCATAAACTTCTATATTTTCAAGGTCAGAGAAACTATCTAGATTTTCTTTTCCATCTTGAAAACTAGTCACAATGCATGGCACAGGGTGGATGTCCATAAATACACAAAAAAAATAAATAATGGGGAAAAATGCATGGTCTAGCACCTACTAAGAAAGAATCATGCACAGAGGGAGCTTGTGAACTGTGTGTGGCCCTAAGTTAGGGGCCATAATCAAGTCTCTGTGTCATAATTCAACATTTGGTGTGGTAGTTAGGTTCAGGTGTCAACTTGGCTAGGTGAAGGTGTCTAGTTCTATTGCTATGGACATGAGCCAATGGCATGCGAACCTCATCTGTTGCCGATTACATCTGCAGTCAGATAGGAGACATGCCTGCTGCAATGAATGATGTTTGATTTAATTGGCTGGTGCTTAAATGAGAGCATTCAATGTAGCACAGCCAAAGCAGCTCAGCGTACCTCATCTCAGCACTCCCAGCTCATCCCAGGCCTTTGGAGATGCAGAAAGGAATCACCGAGGGGAAAATTGTTGGAACCCAGATGCCTGGAGAGAAGATCAGCAGAGATTGCCCTGTGACTTCCCACGTAAGAAAGAACCTCAGTTGAAAGTTAGCTGCCTTTCCTCTGAAGAACTATACCTTATCTAAATAAATCCTCTTTTATTGAAAGCTAATCCATCTCTGGTGTGCTGCATTCCAGCAACTAGTAAACTAGAACACTTGGGGAGTTTGATAAAGGAAGCATTGGCAGTTATACCAGAAACTGCCATTCCAATTTTAATCATCAAAAATTTGAGTCAGTTTCCTATGGGACGAATTTAAAAAGGAAATGAAAATCATTGTATAGTAATTTGTTGCTGTGCGGTACTATACCTCAAAATATTGGTAATAGTTGGTGATGATGGTAGTACAACATTGTAAGCACAAATAATAGCATTGAATTATGTGTTTGAATGTGGTTGAAAGAGGAAATTTTAGGTTTTATATATGTTAATGGAAGAAGGTTTTTAAAAAACATAGCTATGTAGGTCACCACCTGTGTCTCCGCTGCAGGCAGCACAGAGCTGCAGAGCATCAGGGTTCTGCGGTGGCACAGAGGGCAGAGTGGTACTCGGCTTGGGTCTCAGGTGAGGCCGAGCGCCTGCAGCTTCCCCTTCTCTGGCTTCATAGTTTCTACCTTTTCCCAAGAGCAGCAGAAATGAATAAATTTCAGAAAAAAATCTGAGTCTTGTCACAAAGGCCACTTTGCAGCAACTGAAGCAAGGCAGATCTAATGCATCGGAGCGAACCCAGCCATGGCCTACTGACTGTGAATGGACTGAAGGAGTATTTACAGTGGGGACTACAGAGGGTCGAGATCATGGGAAAGGCCAGTACTTCCAACTTCAGCTGCAGAACCCTCCCCAAAATCTTTATTATCACTATTATTGTTGTCATTGTTACTATTACCATCATGTATACTGTGCAAATTTAGCTTAGAGCTAAACAAATCAACAGTTGAAAAGCGTGCACAATTAACAAGTTCTTGAGTCAAACTAGCTCCTGGGCTCCTCTCACCCTGTCTAGTTTGTGCATTCAATGGCCCAGTTTTGGTTTATAGAAGATGCATTCCAAGATTCTACGGGACAGTGAGTCCCAAGAGCTGCAGATCTAGGGTCCTGCGTGATGGCCTGATTCCTGTGAAACAAATCAAATCCTGTGAAGTGAGAGGGATGGAACCACTGAAACAAAATCCCACTGGGAACAGAAACTGTGGCATTTGCACTCTGCAGAGTTTCAGAGCAGAGACAGTCCCAGAAAGGAGTAGATCCTGGAGCTGCAGGGCCGAGAGCAATTCTTTATCCCCTGGGTGCACGGTCCAGGAACCAAACCCGGGTCTCCCGCATGGAAGGCAAGCTTTCTAGCTCTGAACCACCAGTGCACCGTGACTGAGTTTTTTAATGTAACACTATTACATAGTCCATGAAATAGAAAATTGATGTTAGAATTTCATGGATTTCTAACTACTTTTAAAAGTTAATTTCTTAATGCTTGCTCTGGGGATTACAATATATATCTTAATAGATACTGCTTCAGATTCAGACTAATTTAATTTCAGTACCATGGAAACTTTGCAGCAGTGTAAGGCAATTCCTTTCCCCTTACGATATTTGTATGTTACAAATGTATGATTTGTATGTTCTTTTTTATTTGTATGTTATAAATCAAGGAATACAGTAGTATAATTACGGTTTTATACAATTTTATGTCCATTAAAGAAACTAAGGAGAAAAAAGAGAAAATATATTAATGTAGTATTTATATTAATCTTCTTATTCATGCTTTCTAGTTGATGGCATTTCTTCCTGTGGATTTGAGTAATATCTATTTTAATTTCCTTACTCCATTTTGCTTTATTACCCTACCCCATCTTTGTGTTATTATTTTAAAATATATTATATTTTTTATATTATAGGCCCAATTTAAGGATGCAACTTTATGGATACTATTTTATGCAACTATTTTTAAACAGTTTTATTGAGATATATTCACATACCATACATTCCATCCAAAGTGTACAGTCAGTAGCTTTTAATATAGTCAGAGTTGTACATTCATCACCACAATCAATTTTAGAATATTTTCACTACTCCAAAAGAAAAACCCATATCCCTTAGGAGTCACCTCTCAATTCCACTATCCTTCCCCTGTTCTATATAACACTAATCTAATTCTGTCTCTTTAGATTCTTTATATTTATATCTTATATAAATGGAATCATACAATATGTATACTTTGAGTCTCATTCCTTTCACTAAATATAATGCTCTGTTAAATTATTTTTTTAATTAAAGAAGTTATAGAGACTCTCTAAAAATGTAAAAAATAGGTACATTTAAAATAAAAAATATAAACATGTAAGAAATACAACGTTTACACATACCACCATTGATGCACTTTGCATTGGTGCAGTACCTTTGTTAAAATTGTTGAAAGAATATTAAATATTACTGTTAACAATAAAAAATATATAGCTATATACAATGTAGAGAAGCCCAATGTAACTATAGGTAATAGTTAATAGTACAATTATATTAGTATTCTTTCATCAATTGTAACAAAGATACCACACTAATACAAGATGTTAATCATGGGGTGAGGGTGGTATGTGGGAACTCTCTATTTTTTCTGCATGATTTGTCTATAAACCTACAACTTCTCTAATAAAGTCATCATCTTAACCTTTAAAGAAACCATACTGACTTGAAACAATGAAAATGGATTATACCTAATGATTCGGTAGGAGATTGGGATTAGCTGCATGTTTCTTTTGCTCCATGCTATGTTGGCTGAAGTCACTTATGAAGTCACCTGGGAAATAGGCTGGGGCTGGAATATCTAAATTACCTTGACTAATAGATTTGACCCAGTTTGGGCTGGAATGGCTGGAGTCTAATTGGGATTCTCTTTTCCTCTTTATTTCTCTATTTGTTTTCTCTCTCTCTCCTCTACCTCCTGTGGTCTTTCATTATTCAGTAGTCTAACCCAAGCTTCTTGACATAGAGATCAGATCCCAAGAGAATGATACTGAAATCCTCAATACCTCTTAAGGCCTAGGCATGGAAGTTTATCAGCTTACCTTCCACTGCATTCTGCCAGACAAAGCAAGTCAGACCAGACCAGATTCAAGGGAAAAGAAAATACTCTCCATTTATTTGATGAGAGGAGTTGCATGCTAATACAAGGATGGGAAGTATAAGTGGTGGCTATCATTGCACAACGTCTGCAACAATAATCATTTTATAATTAACAGTTATGATACTGTTTTAGATTTTTTTTGAGGGAGGTGGATTTTTGGGGGACAGAAGCATTGTAATTTTCTTTCAAACATTTTCTATTCAAACAAGATTCAATAAGTCTTTCCTGGATGTGATTGCCAAAGAAATTTGACATGGCCAAGCATTTTATATATAATGTTTAGGAAATCAAAGGGATATGAATTTATATTCTCAGATATTTTATTTAATTTTTTAATTTAATTTCTTTGTTCATGGTCTACTTAGCTGTGATTGTCTAGAACATTTTATCCTGGATGTCTGATTCATATTCCTTCCCTTAGAAAATATGAATAAACTATTCCAGATTACCAAAATCAAAAGTACTCAGCCAATCCTGTTTTAGGGATTACAGGGATATTTATTAGTAGAAATAAATTTCTGTGCAGTATATTAAACAAAGTGATCTTGATTCAATTGCCTGGTTAAATACTATATACTCCATCATGACTCTCATTTGAATATGGGGCTTCTTGGTTCAACTACTTCAATCCCCACAAGTATTGAAAGGCTACTTATTACTAATAGAATAGCTGCTACTAAATGGTTAAAGCTTTGAGTTCTCATTTACTGAGGTTGCAGCTATGTTTATGTTCAATATTTGCCATAATTGTAGTGTTATTGATGGATAATTACTGAGATATACTGCAGCAACAGATGACAAAACTCTTACGGTTCCTCCCCATTGGTCAAGTCGAATATTTCAGCTCTGAACACAAAGAACATGAGAGAAGCATAACATGTCAGTAATTATATGTTCACTCAACACTAATCTATTCAGTCTGATCTATAATAGAATGAATAATTGCAATGTAGAAGAAATCCATGTCACTAGGATAATAGGGACTTAGTCAGCAGTAAGTTACCTATAGCAGTAAAGAAAGTACATATATCGGAGTAGCTTCAGCATTACAATAACTACCTATTTTGATATCACAAGAGAAAAAGGTAGAATAGAAGTGAGGCAACACATGAATTTGACCAGTAATGGAAATATGTGGGTCTAGGGTATTTTGGAGTTACCATGTTGATCCTGGAAGAACTATCTACCAAACACTTTTTCTTAAATGTGCCCAAATATATATAATTTTAGCTTATTTAATTGAATTATACAAAGAATGGAATAAAGATGTTAAATATATGTATACATTTGAATAAATTAATGCAAAGTGACAAATCCAAAGTAAAGTTCGTTATCATATGTATATTACTTGTTTCCCCTTTGTTTTTTTCTATTTTCCATTATTTGTTTTGATTTTCTGTCAAATCTTTTTTTCTTTTCATATGACATTATTTTTTATTGTGTGCTGATATTTTATAAGTAAAATTATAGATATAAATATTTTCCTCTAAATGCATTAGTGCTTATCAATTTCTCAGTTCTTAAATACATCTCTGAAACATCCAAAATGATATTTTAAAAATTTGAGATTTCTCAATGTTTTTAATTGAAGGGTTGTTCTGAACAATATAGTCAATCATTGTCAAAAGCAAGACTTAATTGATTCTTACTATTTCTATTATTTTTACTAAGGAAAATTTCAAACTCATAAAAGTATAAAGAGAAAAGCATAATAAATCTCTATTTCCTCATCTCCAGAAGGAACTGTTATCAATTTATGGTCAATATTTTTACCAACTAATTTTTTAACCAACTAATTTTTAATTGAAAACAATAAAAATTGAAACAAGATTGAAAATTTGTGAATTAAAAATGGATGTTAAATGAATAAAAGACATGTTAAAAAGTGAAAGAACTTCTAGTTTCTGAATATTCACTATTTAATTATTTTTCATTATTAAAATGCTCTACGTAGAAACTATCGATTTTCTGTTAAAACTTCTTTAATAGGTATAAAATATATTGAAATCTTGGATAAATTATCAGGTTTCTACATTATCATCATTATATTCCCCATCATCATCATCATCTTCTTCATTAATAGCAGCAACAGCAAAAGTATCTCAATCTCTGAAATAGTGAGTAGAGCAGATATGTTTATGATAATTATATCCTTATAATAATGTAGAAGGATTGTTAATGAAATAAATTTGAAATAAACTTTAAGAGTGCAAAATTTAAGCCTTGTGGAACAGTAATAATCAAAATTCCATGAGGCATATAGGGAAGGAGAGAAGGAATGAACTTAGTATGCAACCACTGCTTCTTGAAATTTAGCCACACACATCTGCCATCAAAGCCAAAGGCAGTAGAAGGAAACAAGTTCTGTGAAATAAAACCATCATTGAACAAATTAACTGCAGAATTTAAACAGATTTCACAACTTTGTCTGGCCATCCCTCTTCTGAGAAGGAATGTGGTTTGGGAAAATAACTGTTAAGAAAAAACTGTAAGAACTTTTTGTCATAGAGCACTCCTAATTATGATGAACTATAATGAAGTCTGTACAGGAAACCGGTATCCGTGAATGCAACATTGATTGCTCACATATAGTATAAAAGGGAAAGTCTCACACAAATATTCCTTATATACTTTTTTAGCAATGGTTGCCTTTAGTGACAACCCTAGTAGCATAAGAAATTCATTGGTGGTTGAAGAGTCTATCAGATTCAAAGGTAAGGAGTTTCTGTTTGGGGTGATGGAAAAGTTTTGGTATTAGATGGTGGTGATGGTGGCATAACATTGAGAATGTAATTAACACCATTGTATTGTATGCTTGAAATTTTAAGTTGCAACTTAAAATTTGGTGGCAACTTTTGATTAGATGGTTTCCATGGAGATATGTCTTCATTCATTCAAGGTGGAGTTGCACATTGGAGCACTTTTAAGAAAGAACCATTTTGTATAAAGCTTTAGAGCTGAGAGAGCCACCAGAACTGACAGCCACCAGAACCAACTAAGACCATGCAGCCAGAGACCTTTGGAGATGAAGAAGGAAATGCCCCCATGGGAGGTCCACGAAACAAGAAGCCAGAAAAGAAAGCTAGCAGATGTTGCCAAGTGCCCTTCCAGCTGAGAGAGAAGTCCCAAACTTCATCAGCCATTCTTCAGTGAAGGTAACTTGTTTTCATGGCCTTAGAACTGTAAACTTGCAACTTAATAAATTCTCTTTTTAAAAGCTATTCTGTTTTTGCTATGGTGCATTCCGACAGTTCAACTAACATATGTTACCAGAATAAGAATTTGTATAAAATCATAGAACTTTACCACACAAAAAGTGAACCCTAATATAAACTATGAATTACAGTTAATAGGATAATTAATAATAATATTGTTTCATCAGTTGTAATAAAGTTTCTGCAAAAATGAAAAATGTTAATAATGGAGAAACCTGTGTGTGTGATGGAGGGTGTTCTAGTTTGCAAGCTGCCAGAATGCAATATATCAGAAATGGAATGGCTTTTATAAAGGGGAATTTATCAAGTTGCAATTTTATAGTTCTAAGACTGTTGAAATATCCACATTAAAGTAAGACTGTAGAAATGTCCAAATTAAAGCACCAACAAGAGTTTACCTTCTCTCAAGAAAGGCCGATGAAGTTTAGGATTTCTCTCTCTACTAGAAAGGCATGAGGTGAACATGGTGACATCTACTAGCTTTCTCTCTTGGCTTCTCGTTTCCTGAAGCTCTCCCAGGGGTGCTTTCCTTCTTCATCTCCAAAGGTCTCTGGCTATGTGGGCTCTCACGGTTCTTATGGCTCTGTTGCTCTCATGGCTTTCTCCAAAATGTTTCCTCTTTTAAAGGATTCCAACAAACTAATTGAGACCCACCTGGAATGGGTGGAGTCATATCTCCTGGTAATCAAAGATTAATACCCACAATTGAGTGTGTCACATCTCTGTGGAGATAATCTAATCAAGTCTCCAACCAACAGTACTGAATAGGTCTTAAAGAAATGGCTGCCTCCACAAAATTGGGTCAAGATTAAAACATGACTTTTAGGATACATAATTCCTTTCAAACCAGCACAGGGGATGTATGGGAACATTGCATTATCTGCATAATTTTTCTGTAAGATGATGACTCATAAAGAAAAAAAGAAAAAGAATAGTTAGCCTAATTGAGGGGTATAGAAAAAAAAAGGAAAGAGGAGCATAGCTGACTTTCACTCCATTGTTGCAGCAGAAGCAATAACCTCTGGCTCTTGGGCAGGAACAGCCAGGTTAACCCTTGTCTCATCCTTAACAATGGCATCATCTGAGGGTTATTTCTGTTGATAGTCAACATTTCGGATGCCTCAAGCTTTGTGACAAGAATAAGCAGCTTGTCAGCATGGATCTCCTGCTTCTAGCAGCAGTTATGAACCTGCAAATTCTTAGGAGGTAGATATTCTAAAACCATGAATCAAGCAATTAGATAGATGCAAATGGAATATGTCCTCTGGATAAAACCTGAATGACTTTTGCCAAATAACAGGGAATGCCTCGAGGGTAGAGAAGCTTAGATTTCCTGCAATTTGAGTATATGAAGCATCTACTTGTACACTTCAGATGACTGGACGACAGTTGGGAATTGGGATATTTTGGCCCCTAAAACTGTAAATCAGGACATCATAGCATGAAAATCAAAATATGAAATGAAGGAAAAAAATAGTGATCTCAAAGCCATTTCTCTCGTATTCTAAAGTCTGTGATATTCTCATTTCATCTTGTCTTTACATGATAGAACAGAAAGAAATATGATTTGTTCAAATGAGATAGTTCAGATTTTCAGAAAAGTTTAATACTCTGGATGTAGTACAAGAAAGGTAAGATTGAAAGTTACTGGTGCTTTGAAGATGATAATGATGACAAAATAATAACAGAAAGGTTTTAACCTTCCAAAATACTTACATATAATCAACTGCAAATCTAGCACCAAAGTCATGCAGGAGACAAAATTAATTCAAGGTCTGTGCTGAGAGATCCATTTTTAATGGACAGTTTGGTATACTGCAATTGTCTTCTGAAAATATTCTGTTATACTTTTGTTATTGTGCAACTTCTATAAGAAGTGTTCAATAATTACCACTGATTATTTAAATTTCGTTATAAGTACTCAGTACTGGGCATCTGTTCTTTGTGTTTATTTGCTTGCTTCTGCATGCTCCCTGGGTGCCACACAATTATACATTTCATATATTTTTAGGTGATACTACAGAATCCTACACTTATGTGAGAATTATGTTAAAGATTCTATTCTACTTTTAGTGGTTCATTCCTCATGGCATTACCCAACATCTCACAGGCTGAAGCATCAACAATGGTATTATGGCAATAACATATAATGCCTTTTTCTCCCAGGCAGCTGACTAGCATAAAGAGCTCTGAGTAGCTTAAAGAGCTCTTGTATGTATTAAGACAATTAGTTTCCAGTTTGTGTAAGGGGAGAATTTCTGTAAGCTCCCTACAAATTTTATAAATTATTTTAATGATAATTTAAAAAATTTGTATATGTTTTCTGTTAATCTCGTGTAATTTCTAAAGCAAAATGGTTTCTCCCCAAATATGCCATTAGTAAATAATCATTTCAGATGGTCATTATAATTTTAAAAATGGAATTACTTAACAGGATAAAGAATAAATGAGGCTTCTTATTCTTATTGTTCCTGACTTTGAGAATTCAAATACATTAAATGCAGAACTAAAATAAGTTTTCAGAAATAATTCTTATAGTAAATTGTCCTTCCTACTAACAATGTGTATAATCTAGCACTATCTTTTGTTGTTTTATGTTCCAAAACAATAGGGGATTTTAGGTAAGTCAGCTATAAATGTTAATGTGGCAGAAAATTAAGATAATTTGCTTTCTAAAAATGTTTGAGTGCAATCCTTTATCTTAAAATATATGACCTTGCTATAAATACATCTTGTATAGATCACAAAATTAGCTCATTTATGAAAGTAACCTTTCAAAAAGATTATTCTTACTTTGTGAAAGAGATTTCCATTTTCAAATGATGTCTTTCATTTTGAAAATAACATATACAGATTTTTGGAAATACTCAATACAATATATTTTGTCCATATGCATGTTAAAAAATCAAAGGGGATGCATTTTGTAATCAATTAACAGTATACTCCAACTATTTTGAAAATGTGAAGAAAATGAAAAATTCATGTGATTTTTATCTCAATGTATAATTTAATTAATTCATTCTGAACATCATTCAATGTTTATTCCAATAAGTAGTGCCATTTTCAGGGTCAAGTTGTACTTTAGATAAATAAAGCATATTCTATTTTATTTTTAAAGGCAGCTAAGGATCTGGCACTCTGTCTCAGAGAACTTAACCATACACAAAAACAGGAAGCAATAGCAAAGCAAGTTTCTCTCTGAAATACTTAACTTTGTTTTTTTTTTTTTTTTGAAATGCTTAACTTTTGATACCTGAAGTTTTTATAGACCACAGACCTTTTGAGAATATGATAGAAATTTATGAAGTTCACCTTAGGAAAAATGTACTTAATTTCAAACATTACATTTACATACAATTCTGTTCACATATTATATGCTGTATTCCTTTTAGATAGAGTATTTATCATATTTTAAAAGAATATATGCCTCTCAATTATTTTATCACATAAAACTCAATGTCAATTTCCTAAAAATCAGTTGAAAATAAAACAAGTTGGAAAAGCATTTTTTTCTTATGAAGTGAATTTTGACTTGAAGGCTATTTGGGGATAAATCAAAACAGAATTGTGAAGGGAGATATTTGAAATGTAAATATTTTTAGCATTTTTCACATCGAATTGTTTCTCAACATTTGTTTTTAATAATAATGTAAATTCACTTCAGGCATGTGAATTATATCCCAAATCTTCATGTGCCAAATGTCAACAGATTGGCCTATAATAAAGAAGGCACAGTTTTCCAAAGCTGAGCTGAATTCATGTCATTCCATTCCCTTTTTCTTGTATGGATAAAATCATCTTTAGGAAAATATGCATCACGACTCTGACTATGACAGTAAGGAAAGGAATTTTAAATGACATTTAAATAATGAGGCCAAATGAGGAAACATAACCTTCCATGACTTCATTGTTTCAAAAGGGTGCAGAATTCTGCTAGGAGTTGATAAGCATTTTTTATTCCTAACTCATTTTTGCAGAAGTTTCTCTTCCATCATTGTAACGTCTGCTACAATAAATCTTCCATAATGACGGTTGTGTGTGACTAAACACACACATGAACTAAACACACGTGAACCAATCAACAGAGATCAGCAAAGCCAACCTGGCATTCTCCATTTGAGCCCAACCCAAATTTCCAATACAAAGAATCATAAGCTAAATAAATAGATGTTGTTTAAAGTCACTAAATTTGGGGATGGCTTGTTATGCACAAATGCTAATTGATAAAGATGGCAAAGGTAAACTGATCTGCTAATACATGCAGTATTACATTAAACATTCCACAAGGAGTTAAGCTTAAAGATATTATGCTAGTGGACCAGAGAAATGTTCTCAATATAACTTGATATGCAATAATAATGGCTTTTTAATAATTCCTTGTTTGTAAAACATAATAGATGTGCAGTGGAGCACAGATTATGAAGAATGTTCAAATACACCATCTCATCAAAATTTTACAAAATGAAATTAATACAATTAAAGCAATACAATGTCACATTAAAACTATTAGAATACCAATCTTTATCACTGTACTCAGAAAAAAAGGCAGGTATGGATTTTTTACTGTGAAATAATAATGTTTTAACACACCACAGCTTATTTCAATTACTTATTTCTGAAATATACCATAATTTCAGCCAAACCAAAGCTCTAAATCAAGCAGAACAGGAAAGGCAGTTCCTTTTCTCTGTGCTCTTGGCTTGGAAAGTTGTATATGACAAAGTTCTAGAACAGAGACAGATGGATTTTAGAGAATTCCTATACAGGAAATAATATTTTTATTCAGTCTTCTTCTATTTTGTAAGTTTCATTCTGGAAACAAATATTTATAGCAATTGTTAAGATACTGTTTTAAATCACAAAAAGATTACAGGAGCATATTGGGGTATTTTTATTTTGATTACCAAATGAAAAATCATGTTGGGTAATTATAATTATAGCCCTCTGTTTGTTTAAATAGGTTAAAGCCTAACATAAGTTGAATTATAGCAAACAAAAGAAAGTTTGTTTAGTCACCTATCATATAAGCTGGAGGCAAACTCATCCTATATGGCTCAGCTGGAAAAGCTTAACTCCCTCCAATGCAGTCACACATCTTCAAGCACTAAGTATCAGGGTTCAAAAAAGAATATACCAAAGCATGCAAGGTCTCTTAAGGCCAAGCCTTGTGACACTGGCATGGTGTCACTTCTCTACATTCTGTTGGTTAAAGCAAGTCAAAAGGCTACCCCAGATTCAAGGATTAGAGAAACAAATTTCATCTCTTCATGGGAAAAACTAAAAAGTCATGTGGCAAGGTCATAAAAACAGCAAAAAATGATAATCTGTGGCAAACTTTATAATTACAACCCATTGTTTCCCAGGATTCATCCTTCAATGTAACAGGCCTACCTAGATCCACCCCCAGAATCTATTTAAATGCCACTATTTCTCTCCTCTTTCTACTGGTGCACTTTTCCATGAACATCTAAAGATAACTGCATAATTAGAAATGAAAATGTGAATGCATATTTCTTCTTTCTTGTAATTGATTTAAAATATTTTAAAGAAACAATTTTATATAATATGTTTGTGGAGCTAGAACACATAGAAATGCAATCTAGTTGCTATAATCATATAAAGGAGGTAGATATAAGCAAAAAATATATTGGGACAAGAAAATGACTCCATATCTTAACTCAAATACAAAGAAACAAATATAGTGAAGCAGAAATGATAAATGAGATTAATATAACAAAAACTAAAAATATGTACTTGACCTGTTGCCTCAAATTCTTTAAAAGTCCTAAAATTATATACAGAAATAGACAAATGAACTATAATAGGTGGACACTTCAGCACCATTATTTTAGTAATTCATACATCCAGCAAGCATAAAATTGGTAAGGATATAGTTCATCTGAACAGAACTATCAACTAACTTGATCGAATTGAAATAATTGGATTATATCAAAAACCAGCAGATTATCCATTCATGTCAACTTCACTAGAAACTCTCACCAAGAGAGACAAAATAATGGGCTACAAACCATACTTTAAAATTTTTTCAAAATACATAAATTTTACAATATATAATATTATCACATAAAAATTAAATTAAACCAGGAATCAACAACACAAAAATATCTAGAAAATTCCAAGCGTACAGAGGTTAAATGACATCTAAATAACATGGGTCAAAGAAGAAACTGCAATAAAAATTTAAAGCTATTTAGAACTAAATGAAAATGAGAATTTAATTTAAATTTCTGGAATGAAGTAAAAAGAGCTTAAAGAAAATTTGCAACATTAAATGAATACATATATTAGAAAAAAGAAATAACTAAAAGCAATAATCTAAGTTTTCCCTTTAGAAATCAGAGAAAGAAGAGTAACAACCCTACAAATTAAAAGACAAGCTAAAGACTGGGATAAAATATTTACAAAATGCCTAATTCCATTAAGGATTTGTACCCAAAATATTGAAAAGGAGTCTTAAAACTAAACAATAAACAGGTGCATGGGTGGTTTAGTGGTAGAATGCTTGCTTTTCATGCAGGAGACCCGGGTTCGATTCCCAGACCATGCATGCCCTCACTCGCCCCAAAAAAACCAAAAAACTAAACAATAAAAAAAAATCCAATTAAAAATGAGTAAATATATGAACAATACCCTCCACCAAAGAAGATATTCTAGTGGTAAATAAACATCTGAAAACAAACTCACATGTTTGGCATTAGGGAATTAGCAAATTGAACTACAATGTGATACCACTAATACCTATTGGAATGGCCAAAATCTAACAAAACTGGCAATATTTAATAGGCATTCATTCATTGCTGGTAGTAATGCAAAATGGTACAGACGCTGTGAAGATAGAGATTTTCTTAGAACGCCAAGCATACATTTATCATACAATCCAACAATAGCAACTTTAGTCATAATCACCAAAGGCTAGAAGTAACAAAATTGTTCTTCAATAAATTAATAGATAAATAAATTACCTTGCATACATGCAATGGAATATTGTTCATTGATAACTTTAATATATGCAAATTCTTAGGAGATCAGGTGATTCCAGGATGTAAAGCAGAATGTGACCAAACAATCTAAATGTACCACACATGTATAAAACAACCTCACTGAAGGGGTGCAGTTGAGGAAGACACTACCTAAGTAACTTTAGAAAGAGATGGAGTATATAAACTCTGTACTGTAGTAGATAAGGTTGTTTCCCTGTGGATTTATCACACATGCATTTTTGAATTGAACAAATGAGTAAATATGAGGCAGATGGGAGTCAGGTTTCCCACTGTTCAAGTAGCAGTTTGTAGACAAGCAAAAGGAGGAAGTTAGGATAGTCTATGTTATAGTGGATTATAGCTATCAGTGTAAATTCATAATTCAGTGTAATATAAATTCATATGCTTATGTATAGATTTTTCTTTAGATATGTGTTAGCATAAACACATCCATTTCTTTACTCTGTCAACAGAGATGGCCTAGGAGCAATGACACTCCAGTAGCAAAGAGTATACCCAGCACCCAGATCTTGGATTTTAATACTATTCCCCAATTAAAAAAAAAAATCAGGTTCCTTGGAGAAATGACTGGTTCCAGGATTGGAATAGAAAATCTACATCATAAGCCTACAGCATTATTTTTTCTTTTTTTTTTTTGTATGCTGTATGGCAGGGATCACATTTCATTCTTTTTCTATGTGACTATCCCATTATTGCAGCACCATTTGTTGAACTTTTAGTGTATGGGGGGAAGTGCATGGGCCAGGATTGTTATCTGAGTTTCCTGAATGGCAGACGAGAATTCTTCCACTGAACTACGCTGCACCCCCTGCCCATATCATCACCTTGTAGTGCCGGAAAGTAAGAAAGTTAAAAATTAAATTAATAAACCTACATTCATAGGCTATTTCAGAAGGATACAGGAGCCAATAAAAAAGAGCTCCCAGTAGCCAAAACTGGAAGAATTTTAACAACAAAATAAAGTAGCCTTGTATTATAACCAAAAATATATAATAAATATCTTTGAGTCCATACAGATAGAAGTGATCAGATAAGTAAATACATGAGGTAGAAGAGAAAAGTCTTCCCTGCAGAAGAATTCCTAATAATTTATGTAGATATGTTGTCTTCAAGAAGAGGAAGGTTAACACCATACTCCTTAAGTATTGGCTAAACATAGTAACTTCTTCCCAAAAAGTAAAGGAAGGAAAGGGGATAAAAGTAGCTTTATGGTGGAGAAATCTGAAACATACTACCTCAACCAGGTAATCATGATCATGATCAACATGCACAATGATAAATCATGTTGATAGTATGTACCTTGATATGATGTGATGAAAATGATCTGTGCTCTTGTTCTCCAAATCCTAAACCTGAATCTAACCATGAGATAAACACCAAACAAATTCCAAAAGAGTTGCATTGTACAAAATACTGAATTAGTATTTCTGAAAATTGTTAAGGTAATAAAAAAATAAAGTGTGAGAAACTCTCAAAGCCATGAAGAGCCTAAGAAAACATGACATATAAATCTAATGAATGGGATCCTGGAACAGGAAAAAAGAGTTATTAGGTAAAAAACTAAGGAAATCTAAATAAAGTATGGATTTTAGCTAAAGATAATGTATCAATATTGGTTCCCTTATTGCAATATTTATTATATACCCTTCTATGGGAAACTAGGTATGGGATATATAGGAACTCCTTGTACTATCTTCTCAGTCTTTTTGTGAATTTAAAACTATTCTAAAATTAAACTCTGTTAAAAAGATAAAAATGTGAAAAATATACCATGCAAAACATTAGAAAGTCAGGACTTGTTATATTATCTCATAAAATAAATTCCATTTTTGGATAGTTATATGAATAAAACTCAAGAAATCTAAAATATAAGACATTAAAACTTTAATTACATACCTTATTAGTTAGGGTTCTCTAGAGAGACAGAATCAGCAGGAAAGAGCTGCAAATATACAATTCATAAGAGTGTCTCACACAACCACGGCAATGTAAGAGTCCAAGATCTGTAGTGCAGGCCACAAACTAGCAGTTCTAATAAAGGTCCTCAATGAACTATCAGGAGAAGTTGACTGGCTGAAGCAGGAAGAGTGACTGTCTCTTCTGAACCCTCTTTAAAAGCCTTCCAGTGATTAGATTAAACATCACTCATGGCAGAAGACACTCCTTTAGCTAATTGCAAATGCCATCAGCTGTGGATGCAGCCAACATGGTCATGATTTAAGTCCATGAGATGTCATCACAGCAACAGACAGGCCAGCACTTGCCAACCAGACAACCGGGCACTACCACCTGATCAAGTTGATCCATGAACCTAATCATCACACATGCTTTCTATACACTAGGATTCCTTTTATATATGCTATCTTGGAGTCAACAAGTAACCTTTACATGTTGCCACAGCTTGTTGAAAATCAAAGGGTTAGATTTCATGATTAAATATTGCTTAACCCAAGTGTCTCCTTCTTTAATTTCTTTTTTGCAAATTCACTAAGACAAATATCTGAGGCCCATTCCATTCAGGTAAAAATAAAAGGTGAAATATTAGTAATCCGAAGAAAATTGATTATGTAAAAAAAAAACTGATTATTTTCCGAAGAAAATTGATGTTTCCCATTTGCAGAAATATATTTTCTGTTCTCAAAACTCAAGAAAAAAGAACAGTCTGAATGTATAAGCTATGGAAAATGTTAACAAAGTCAAAATTTAAAAGATATATTTTAACCTATTCACATATTATCCTATCATATTACAATACTTCTCACATTTAAATACCACTGTGCTAAAGGTTATTTCCACTGTAAGCCAGGAGGAATTCAAATTAGCATATTATATCCTTGTGTCTCAAGATATTACAACATTATCATATACTTCCATTACAAATTACCAGACAAATATGAAACCATTATGTTATTTAATGATTAGGGGTGGTTTTTCAAAGATCTTTAGTCAAAATAAACAGAAATGAAAATAAAATAATTTGTCTAAAATTTATGAGATTTAGTATTTTCATCAATAAGGTAAATATATTTTAAGAATCATATAGTATTACAGGCTTAAGTAAACACAAATTGTATTATTACATGTATTTCATTCATAATATCATAGCTTCACAGATTACTGATATTTAGTCAATGTAAATTTGTTTCCTTAAAGAATGAAGATTATTTTTACATTAATTTTTTTGTTGTTATCTCCTTTAATATATAAGGGATTAGGGTAATTTTGCCAGGAAACACAGAGAATAAAGACAACCAAAATAAATGGCAATGGAAACTAGGTTGATGTATAAAATTTATATTGGTCATATTCTTTAGAAGCATATCATATTTCATATTTATGTTTCCAGGGAATTTTTAAACAAATTTCTTTGCAAATATATCTGTGGAAACATTGATTACTTAAAATTAACATGTCTGAAATACTTATACAATTAAATAAAATTTTATGAATCTTGATTCCTCAGCTCTATGCCTATATCTACCTTTCCTTCCTTGCATATGATGGCAATGGAGAGCAGGAAAGGAAATGTGAAATTGTGAAACCCTATTTATTTTACAGGAATTTATTAAAAACACATCAATAAAAGGAATAAGATCTCTGGTATAAACTCTTTAATCTTCAAGATCACAAATTCAGTAAAATCTTAATCATCTATAATTTACATCCATTCACATTTGATGTTTTTCCAAATAGAAAAGCAATGCATAATCCTTAACCATCCCAATCCTTCCAAATGTAGAGTCAGGCACTACCAATTTCTATTAAATTTATCTGATTAATGTCCACATTTGCTCATTATATCATTAACATGAATGGATTCATGAAAGTCTATTTCAGTTAAATTTTCACTATACTTTGCAAACTGCAAATACATTCTTAAGTCCTCCAACCCATGAGGATTCAACTATATAAACACACTACAGCCTCCCATCAAGTTCTTCAGACTTATTTTCATATATCCTCAAAAAAATCACAGCTTTCCTAAATTTGGTAATTAATCAATACAGTTGCTTTCTGATCATTACCACCTTACAGAATCATAAAGAGTTCAGTGAGATGACCAATTACAATATTAATGTATAAAACTCATGTCTTATTCAAGAAAAAAAATCAATAACTATTTAGCAATATAATGAAAAAAAGGACCAACTTTTTAAAACAACTATATGAAAAAGCTAAGAAAAATAAACTAGGAATGTAACAATTATATTGGGATACAATAAAGATGCATTGAGACATAAAGGAGGCTGAAATAATGTAGAAAATTCCTGTGTTCTTCTGTAAGATATGTCAAAAATGGAAACACATCAATCCCCCAAAAAATTATTAGGAAATTGTGATCCTGTTCAAAACTCAATCTTTCATTTTCTTGTTTTATGTAGTTTACGCTTACTATTGTCATTATTGTTGTTTTTGAAAACCTTTCAAAGGAATATGAATTTTATGAGTAACCCAGGAAAGTGATTTTAAAAATAATGTGAAGGATCCATACTATAACAGATATTTCAGAGTTTTTTAAGATTAATTAAAACTGAACAGTAGTTCGTTTCCCGGTGACTACCCATGCAAAAAAAAAAAAAAACTGAATGGTAATGGTTTATTATGAGATATATTCAACTGAAATAATCAGTAGTTATTATCAAGGATGAATTAAGTACATACTAAATATTTAGTATTAACTGCATATTAAATACTATATCAGTGAATTCTGTCACAGTTCCAAGTGACAGACTTGCACCAAATTGACTTAAGCAAGCGATTAAGGATGACTTAGGCAGGGTTTAGAAGATACTCAAATAATATTTTATGTCATCAAGAATCAGAAATCTGCTTTCTCTCTTTTTATCTCCTTTCTTCTCCTAAAAGCCTCTGTTTTCAGTCAGCTTTCTACTCAGACTTTTGTTTAGTTATCTCCTTTAATATTTAGGAAATTAGGGTAATTTTGCCAGGAGACAAGTGGCAAAATATGATAGGTGCTATAGCATCAGATCCTGTACGCTCTCCTTTAAGTTTAGTTATAATTTTACAAGTTTCTCTTCCCAGAAGATTTAGCAAAAATTTCGGTTTGTCTTTTTGACCAAATGGTCCTACTGAACCAATCAATGTACTAACTGGCTTAAACCTGGCTCATTTGCTTGGCAGATACAGTGTGGAGGTGGTCACAGATATCATATAAAAGTACTCCCTATGTAGCTGCTGACTAACAGAACTTATACCTTTAGAAATTACAGCTTTTTGGAGTTCAAATTCATACATTCTAATATTCAAGTTTAGTTGCATTACTTTAACTGTCAAATAATAAAAGGAATTTATTTCATAATGAAAAATACTGTGGAACCATGTGATATCATGAAAGAAGAAATAGCATCCAAAATAAAGATGGATATATTTGTGTTGACCAGAGGGAAAGAACATTTCTTCTATTGATGATGAGCAATGGGTAAGAATTGAGAAAAACTGATGGTTGATAGCATAAAAAATTTTTTTACATAATGACCTAAAACCTTCTCCGTGCAATTAAGATGAAATGTTACATAATAGAGGTAAGGAGGAAGTGATGAGGTAAGAACCATGAAGAAAGAGTACAGGGTACTCAGAAACTAGGGCAACAGAGGATGAAATTGAGAGTCTCCTTGAAATTGAAGCACAAAAATTTTAGCTGTATTTAGGTGCACAGTTGTATTGCTTTATCCAAAAAAATTTTAAATTACTACCTTGGGTAGAGTTACAGTACATTTGTCTGAATGGAGTTTACAGAAGAGTTGCAACCCAAGAATAGAAAGGACAATAGAATTGTGTATCACTGTAAGAGATTGATTGAAGTCAAAGATGATAGGGCCTGGGAGGGATAGAAAAAAAAGTTTGAAATGAAATGACACATAGAAAAGGCATTAGAGATCTTGATGAAACTCACAGTTATTGATATTGAGAAAGTGATAGAACAGCAAAAATAGGAGACTATGTTCCAAAGGTACAATATGCATTTCACAGCAGAAGAGATTTCAGGAAATGAATTCTTTGTTGTGATCACAGGAAAGAGGTTGCTGTAGAGGCAAGTGAATAAAATTCATTTGAATTTAACGGTACTTCATGAAAGTTGCAATGTGCTTTCTACATGCTAGTCCAGGTTTAACTAATGTTGTGATAAATTGGTGTTGGTCAGAAGACCTTGTGCTAGCTCTAGATTCCCTATAATGTTTTCCAGTCATTGATTTAAGAATATGGAAGTAAACATTTGATGACACATGGGTCATTAAACAGTGATTATAGTTTCATTCATCTATACAATAGCTTCCCCACTCATTAAAAAAAAGTATCAGTGCCTCTACTTATCAGGATTATGATATACATGAGGTATACTGAGAATAATATGACAATTTCTATCTCAAAAAGCAAAATGTATACTATGGGCATTATTATGGAACCAAACGATGGACACAGTGGAGTAAAATGGAAGAGTGGAGTTAGGAAAGGGATAATAGAGGAGGGATATATTTTCTAACATAACTAGGGGGAAGGGCCAGAATAAAAACTGATGTTTTACTCCAAAGAAATCTGGATGGATTTTAAAACTATCAATTAACATTTAACCCCAAATCTTCTTAATCAAAGAGAAAAGAAAATCCTTTGACTACCTAAAAACTTTCCTAATCAGGGAAATTACTGGAAATGCTCTGATTAACATCATATTCAAAAGATTATTAACAAGGGCGATGTGGTGTATTAACATAAGAATTTAAAATATTAAATCCAATGCATTCTCAGAGATTCTTACCAATGAATAGAGAAAAGGATAAAATTAAAACTGACATCATAAAATGTACTCTATGTTAAGGGCTAAAATACACTATAAACATCATAGTAAAATAATCCATATAATTCTAGGACACATGTCATTCAGTTTCTAGTATCTTCCTACTATGTTATTCACAAAATGAGTGACAAAATAGGTTTTAAGTTATGCGAGACGAGAAATCATGAATACTTTAACACACAATTTCTAACTTCATCTGTACTAAAAAGACCTTTAGACTCTAATTATTATGCAACCGATTCATATATTTCATTTACAAAGTATTCATGATTATACAATTTTTTTCTGAAGTTAGGGTGGTGATTTATATCTAGCCTCTGTTTGTTGCTAAAGCACAGGTATTTCTGGACATGTACTGAGCTTTCAAGACAGTTTTACATAGAGAGGATTCCTAGAGTTGGAGGAGACAGGCCTGACAAACTTTAACTAATACCAACCCTTAATCTGAGTTGAAGATTTATTTTGCATACAGTATGATATATACCAGGCAATTTAACTCTTGGCTTACTTACATCCCCCACCATGGATTTATCTCTCGGACTAAGGCAGTCAAGGAATAGGAATTAAAAAGTGAAAAAGGTGATTCACTAAACCCTTTAAATCCTTTGGGTACAAGGAGAACTCTTTTGAGATCTTTTTTTATATATATATATACATGGGCAGGCACCGGGAATTGAGCCCGGGTACTCTGGCATGGCAGGTGAGAACTCTGCCTGCTGAGCCATCGTGGCCTGCCCTTTTGAGATCTTTTTAATGGTGAAATTTAAAAAGGAAAACTGTATTCTAACCAATGTATTTGTCAAGATAAACTAAGCTATGCTATACAACAGATAAACATATAAATTAGATGAAAAATCTTTCTCCAATTTATAGCTAGAGCATTTGGATCACATGATCTTCGAGGTCACAGTGTTAGAGGAACAGAAGAACTCTGAGGAAAGCACATCAATTCTTAGTGCTTTGGCACAGAAGGGCCTTGTGTCACTAACTCATAATTCCTTCCCATAATTCCCACAATATCTCACTGAATTTAAGGGAAAGCAAGGAAATCAAGTGTTCCCATGAGCCCAGAAGAAAAGAACATAAAACAGGATTTAGTGAAACTTGGCATTGTATTTATCTCACACTTATCAGTCACTTGTAAGCTGTCATTAATCATCTTGCTTTAAGCACTAGGTATGAGCTGTTTTACCCAGAGGGTCAGGGTTTTAGGTTAGTAGGTGTATTAGTTAGGGTTGTCTAGAGAAACAGAATCAACAGGGAACACTCACAAATATAAAATTTATAAAAGTGTCTCATGTGACAGTTGGAACGCAGAGTCCAAAATCTTCAGGGCAGGCTGTGAAGCTGATGATTCCGATGGAAGGTCTGGATGAACTCCACAGGAGAGGCTCACCACCTGAAGCAGAAAGAGAACCTGTCTCTTCTGAATCCTCCTTAAAAGGTTTCCAGTGATTAGATTAAGCATTACTCATTGCAGAAGACACTGCCCCCAGATGAATACAAATGGAATCAGCTGTGCATACAGCTGACATGATCAGGATTTAATTCTATGTAATGTCCTCATTGCAACAGACAGACCAGCACCTGCCCAACCAGACAAACCGGTACCACCACTTGGCCAAGTTGACACATGAACCTGACAATGACAGTAGGTGTGGTGGTTTTGAGCTGTTATGTACCCCAGAAAAACTCGAGCACTTTTAATCCATTTCTATGGTTGCAGATGTATTCTGAGTGGAATCTTTAGGTTAGGTTCAATTACATCTTCAAATAAGATGTGACTGAGCCCACTTAAGGTGGGTTTTAATCCTTTCACTGGAGTCCTTTATAGAGGTTAAAAGACAGGAAAAGCCCAGAAAGAGCATAGAGATACCCTAGAGAAGCTGAGAGACAAGGAGACACCCACAGAGCTGAGAGAAAGCCACTGAAACCAGAAGCCGAAAGCAATGAAACCTGGGAAAGAAAGACCAGCAGATACCAGCTGTGCTGGTTTGGAAGGAATTAGATACCCTAGAAAAGCCATGTTCTAATCCTAATCAATCATGTAGAAGCAACCATTTCTCTTAATCCCTATTCAGCACTATAAATTGGAAAGTTGATTAGATTATCTCTATGGAAATGTGACTCGATCAATTGTGGGTATTAAATTTGATTAGATGGAGGCATAACTCTACCCATTTGGGTGGGTCTTGATTAGTTTACTGGAATCCTATAAAAGAGGAGACATTTTGGAAAAAGCTGAAGATTCTGAGAGAGCAGAGAAGGATGACAGAATGATGAGGGCCAAGAAGCAGAGTCCACCAGTCAGTGTCCTTTGGAGTTGAAGGAGAATGCCCCTGGGGGAGATTTGTAAAGCCAGAGGCCTGGAGAGGAAGCTACCAGATGATGCTGTGCTCACCATGTGTCTTTCCAAATGAGAGAGAAAACCTGCCCGTGTTCACCATGTGCCTTTCCACTTGAGAGAGAAACCCTAAACCTCATCGACCTTCTTGAATCAAGGTATCTTTCCCTGGATGCCGCAGATTGGATATTTCTATGGACTTGCTTTAATTGGGTCATTTTCATGGCCTTAGAACTGTAAACTTGTAACTTATTAAATTCCCCTTTTTAAAAGCCATTCTATTTCTGGTATATTGCATTCCAGCAGCTAGCAAACTAGAACACCAACTATGTGCCTTCCTATGTGACAGAGGTCTCCCAAATGCTGGTGGTCTTTATTCAGAAGGCATTGTCCTATTGATGCCTTAATTGAGAAATTTTCACAGCCTCACAACCATACATTTGTAAGCTAATAAATCCTCATTGTAAAGGCCAACCCGTTTTTAGTATATTGTATTTCAGCAGCTTTAGCAAACTGAAACAGTAGGTCATTATGCTGGTTTGGATCTGTTATGTATCCCAGAAGAGACTGTGTTCTTTTAATCCATTCTTGTCGGTGCAGGTGTATTCAGCAAACTGAAACAGTGATTCTGGAAGGCAGTGGGAGAAATTAAAGTACAAAGTTAAGCACCACTGGAGTTTCGGCTAAACGTAACAGGAGCAGCCACGTCTAGAGGAAGATAAATGCCCATATCCAACAGAAGCACAGTGGCCCTCAAAAGAGAAGCTCTAACACCCAGATGATGATCCATGATTAAACAGCCCAAGTGGACTTGCTAGTGAAAAGTTGCTGGTGAGGAATGGAGAAACTAATATTATACCTGTTTTTATTTCATGCTCTTTCTTATTTCTATATTTGTTGTTTTGGTTCAGGTTTTTTAGGTGGTCTTACTTTTAATTCTCAGTATGGTGCAGTACAAATAAGAGTATTGATACCCTCAAGCTTTCAGGATGAACACAAAGAGATTAGGATTTAAATATTTCATCTCTGAATTTTCAGCTTTGAATGTTCCAGTTTTATTATCTTATGTTCTGTAATGACTGTGTGCTTCTTTTTATACCTTTAGTAAAAGGCAAGGTAGGAAAAAAAGAAAGTTGAGTAAATGTTCCTTCTCCTAAAGAACATCCAGACAAGTTCAAAGATGAGTTAAATTCACAAATAATTGTAGGCCAAAACAAATGATGATTTGTAAATGCGGTACAAAGTGATAAAGGAAATCAACAAAACATAGCATGCTGAAATGGGAAAAAAGAAAAACTGAAATCAATCTTCTAAAAAAAAAAACACACACCTGTTTTCTTTAACTTAAACTTCCATTCCAACCATTCTCGGGATTTTAAACATAAGCTTTGTAGCAACTGACAAATCAATTCCTGATCTCTCCCCAAACCCCCAGATTATCATTTTCAAATTCTGTTCAGCACATCTGAGGGTATCAATACATCTTTGCCCATCCTCCTGACTACAACTAGCATCACTGTTTCTCCAGTCAAATTAGCTTAAAATCAATGTATTATGAACTTTCCTTTCTGTATAATTTCCTATATTCAATCACTCGACATTTACCTTTCCCTGGTTCACACTTTACCTTATACTTGGAAGCTCACTCTCTCATATTTTATCATCATATTGCTCCACCCAATGTTCTGTAGTTCCCCCTCTGAATGCCCTACCTTTGATGCATTCTAACTTCACTACATTGAGCCACAAATTCTGCCTTTCAAAAATATGTCTTAATTTTTTTTTAAACATGTCTTCATTTAAAGACTACTCTTGGAAACTCTCCTTATTCCACTTAACCAAGTGGAACATTAAATGATGAACATTTGGTTTACAACTCCTTATTCTAGACAGTATTATACTGTGTTGCATGCTTGTTTTATTATTAGTCACACCAAATATTT
Source organism: Myrmecophaga tridactyla (assembly GCA_004026745.1). Lineage (NCBI taxonomy): Eukaryota > Metazoa > Chordata > Mammalia > Pilosa > Myrmecophagidae > Myrmecophaga > Myrmecophaga tridactyla. The sequence continues at coordinate 36,820 of PVIY010005370.1, read as the reverse complement.
CTCTTCTTGAAGGAAGGAAATGTGAATAACTATGCCTTGAATTTATTGGGTACTTAAAAATCATTTTAAAATGAAATTAATTCTTTAAATTACACCACTTCAAATGGAAGCAAAAGGTGTGAAGCAAGAGACACAAAAATACTTCTAAAATTATCTTTGCCATATTTTTGTAGTATAAAATTTACACATTGATAATTAGAGAACTGATTATATCAGTGGTATATTTTACATTTTAAACTATTTCTGACTGATAATCCTTTGTAATACCGCACTTTATTAAAATAATGATAGTATTGGTTTCTAACCAAAATGAGATTTTCTACTCAGATCCAGTATTTTCTTCTAGCCCCAACAAATATAGAAGTTTTAGGAGCAGGAAAAACTGTTATTATTCACATTTCAACAAAGAAATGTTTGTAGCATTAATAACTCTAGGAAAGCTTGCCAAGTACTACCCAGACCTTGTAGGAAAAGGTCAAAATTATTTATGCATTATTTTATACTCCAATAATAGTAATAGGTTAAGGGGGAAGCAACCATATAAGAAAAAATAGTCCTTTTAAAGATCTCGAGTGGAAGAACTGCCAAGGAAAAAAATTATGGGATCATAGAACTCTAGTAAAAATGTCAACTTGCCTGTTTCAATGTTTTATACATTGGTTAGTAGCAGTGCCAGGATATCTTTTCACAATAGAAAAGAATAAATTATGCTACCATTATCTGAAATATATGTGCCCCCACAGAGTATTCTTTCCTTTATAAATCCTGGTACACTGTGGTCTCAGTTCAGCTCATAAAGCGTGAACCTGTCAAAACATCTTATGATTAGTAGAGAAGCATATTTTTAGTATCATGGGGGGGGGAATCTGTTGGTCTGTTACTCAGAGTAAAGATTATATTTCAAGGGAAAATGTTGAATACTAAAAACAATGAAATTATTATTGCACGATGTTATACACTGTGTTTTTTGACAGATTGAACTTTCATTCGTTAGAGATTTCATTCTCTTTAAACATATTTAAAATTTCATAAGTTTATTATTGCAATATAAAATATAAAAGCCTAAAACACTTTTTAGTATATAAAAAGTAAATAAAATCAGGAAAAACTTCATTTGTTTGGGTTTGTGCTCTTAACCAATTTAACACACTATAATTAAAGAATGTCATAATTTGATGATTCATATAGCCATACAAATTTATTATTCAGCCATTCTTACATATTCATTCTTGGTACAATGGTAATATATATCTAACAGGAAAGAACTAGTACTTGCAATGAGATGGGCTCAGAGAAGAAATTTTTCTCTTATGGCAAAAGATGGTATTTAAAGTGGAAAATCAGCAAAAGGGAGAAGTCTACACAGGTAGGGGCTGTGTATTAAGAAAAGAATGGGACCCTGGAATGAAGGACTGTGTACCAAAGAAAGCTACCTAGGACACATTTATTCCTTCATTTACATATATTTATTGACTACCTTTGGGTGAAATTTACTTTTCAAGGAAAAAGGGAAATAGTGTGGGTAAAAAAGAAAAAAATATATATATACACGTTCTTCTGAAGCTTGTATGACTGAAGAGAAAGTAAACAAGTCCATACATATCTATAATGTAAATAAAACTGCTGTTGAGAATCCCTGATTTAAAGTAATCTGTCAGTGAGTTAGTCACCTTGCTAGAGTACTCATACATAAATAATTTTAATAATTTAAATAATTTTGTTAAAAAAGAAGAAACATATAAAGTCAAATATCAAAAGTTCAACCTTAAGAAGACAGATAATGAAGAGAAAAGTATATTCAAAATAAGTGTAATGAAGAATGTAATGAAGATAAGGGTAGAAATGATTGAAATAGAAAACATAAATTATGGAGAACATTGAAGCCAACTTTTTAAAAAATACATCAAACCAATCTCCACCACACTATATTGACAGAGTAAAAGAGACAGGTACACAAAATAGCAAAATCCAGAATGAAATCAGGGATAACACTATAGCTCCTTTAGACATTAAACACATAATAAGTAAATATTTTGAAAAAAAAAGTTGTTGCAAAAACATAATGACAACTTAAAGGAAATAGAAAACAGTTTTCCTAACTAAACTGATGAAAACTGACATGTGATGAGATATAAATCTGAGTGGCCCTTTTTCTATATTTTACAAAGTGAACTTGTTATCAGAATCATCACATAAAGAAAACTCCAAGCCTGCCTGACTTCGGTGGATTCTAATACACATTTTAAATAAATACTGCTAATATTGGAGAAAATCTTAAAAGATTAAAGGTTGAGGAACACTTCAAACTCATTATCTATGAGGACAGTCCTGAAGACTGACATTCTTCATGAATATATACATAAAAATGCTTAACAAAATGTTAGCAAAAGTTTTTGGAATAAAATAAAGAGGATATAAACCATGCAGGCAAGGTTGGTTTAACATTTAAGAATTTGCACTCATGTTTGTGCTCATAGGCAGCCTATTAACAGGAAAACAAAAATAACATCATAATTAGTAAGTGAATTCACCATGGTCAATATTAATATCACAGATGTTATTCTGAGTGCTTCATTAACTAAAACTTGCACTCCATTAACTATTCATTGCACTGTTGCATGAATAGACAAGCAGTTCAATGGAGTACAATAAAGGTCCAGAAATATACCAAAGTACATCTAGAAACCTTATAGTATATGATAAAATTATCTCAAATTACTAGAGCAAAGAAGGAAATTTTAATAAATGGTGCAAGAATAATTGATTAGCCACTTGGGAAAAGATGAAATTGGATCCAATTTCACCACTTTCATGATGATCAGAACTTTTTCGTGTGCTGCCATGGCACCCATCTTACTTTGGCTAAGCTACATGCCGCAACATTGACCTCTGTCCTAGTTAATAAGCAGCTTTCCAGCTCTGCAGCATAAATTCCCCCAGAGCCTAAGACTGCATTTGTAGCCCCCATTCACACACCTTGCCCCAAACCAACAGCTGATTCCAAATGATAAACTAACCATCCCTTCTGACCTCTTAGTACTTTACCTTTTAACTTATGTTTGCTTCAGACTAGCCAATCCTTGACTCCTGTGGTAAATCTATTACCTTCTACCCATGAACTACAATAAAGGCACAAGCCCATGGATCCCTCTCACCTCTCTTATGTGCTTCCCATTTGCTAGTGAACCACAGGAGCCAATCACACTTCCTCTCCACCCTCAAAGCACCAATTTCTCTCTCTGGGACCTGTGAGTAACAAACTATCTTTTCTTGTGCATTATGACCTCATTTTCCCATTGTGTTGCTCCTGACCTCCACCTGACCCAGATTTAAAATCCAATTTAACTAGTTTGAAATAACCACCAAAATCAAGAGCACTATCCCAAATGCATCAGAGATCTAAAAGTAAAATAAGAAACCATATAAACACTGAAACAAACATGTATGAATTCCTCCTTAATCTCAGAGTGCAGGAAAGGCTTTCAAACTATAACACAGTAGTGAGAGACAATGAAATTTCAATAACTGTACTTAAAAATGACAAGAAACGTCATGGTAAAAAAAAAAATCCACCATAATTGAGGTTAAAAGACTACTGACAAACCTGAAGGGAATACTGGCAATATATACTACAGATAAATTAGTAAAGTTGCTAATATATAACAAACTCTTACAGACACTGTACCAAAAACCCAAAAGAAATTTAATGTAAAATTATTTACATAAAAGATATAAAAATGGCCCTTTAATATGTGCAGATGTTCATCTTCACTCATAATTTGAGAAATGCAATTGAAATTGCATTAGAATACCATTTCTTATGAGTCAGATATGTTGAAAATACAACAAAGGATATTACATTCTGTTGCAAGGCTGTAGGAAACTTGGCACTCACGTACATTGCTAGTGGGAAGGCAAGTGTTAGAACTTTCTAGGGGGAAGGGGAGTTACCAATAAACTAACAAAACTACATATACACTTACCTTTTGACCTCCAACAGACAAATGTGCATATGCACATGTCTACTCATTGCAGCATCATTTGTAATCGTGAAATGTAAGAAAGAAGGAAGAGATAAGAAAATATACACCTATCTTCTCACCAGTGCAAAAGAACCACAAGAAGCATAACCCAGGAATACTTTAAATTAATTCCCCATAGGAAATAAATATGAAAAAGGTAAAAAGAAAGGGGAATGGGAACAGAATTAGGTCTTTTCCTTATTGATCTTTTCCTTACTGAAACTAAGTATTCCCTAAATATATTTTCTATTTAAAAAAATATAAAAAATAATTATTACTATAGGTGCTTTCCCTTTTTTTCTTCTAGTGCAACACATTCCAATCAGTGTGTAGATTGGTCTTCTTTATTTATTTATTTTTTGCCTTACATAAATTCTTAAACTGGTCATTTATACATTTTTTTTCAAAAGCTTCAACTCATTCAGGGCTAGAGCTTTCTTGACAAAATATGCTTTCCTAGTCTTTAGAAAAGGTGTTTTTTAAAAAGCCAGATTTTGAAAAAAAATCAGACTTTGAGTCATAGACTTCTGCTTTTGAATCCTGACTATTACGTAGGAAATTTATTTTCCTTACAAGGTGTTTTGAAGATAAATGGATAAGCATAAATCATCTAATTCTACAGAAAGGTATTCAGTAAATGGTTTTCCTGTCCTTCCATATTCCTTGCATGATTTAAAGAGTTTAGATCTTTTTCTGTTTAAGAAAATGCTTGACTCAAGGCAGAGTTGAATACTAAATAATTGTATGGATTGTTCAAGTGAAACTTTGACGTAACAAAAATAATTTCATTAGCAATTGGGAAAATTGAAATGAAAGCCAATATAAATTGCTTTTAGTCAAGCTTCTAAAACTGTGTATGACTGAATATTTAATAAAGATTCTTTTTAAATATGTTTAAACTGTCATTTTTTGGTAATACTGAAATACCTTTTTTTTAGGGTTACAAAATGCAACTCTAAGAGATTATAGTTTTTCATGCATATTTATTTCAAAACTTTCCTCATCACATGTCAATTATGAAAGCAACTTGTGAAAGAACATATACTTTCTTAGTAATTACCACTTGGCTTTATATGCATACATTTAACAAAATATACTTTAAATTGGTTTTAAATCCACTGCACTGAATAAAACCCCTTTAGGAGGTGAGGAGTCATTTGACAATTGAGATTACTTTTACGGACATTTCATTTTCAACCAAGCCTTGTACATCTGTTCTACCCACACAAATTACAATTTCAAATGATCATAATTCAGAATTTGACCATAGTAGAGTAAGATTAAGTGATTTAAATGCATCAGTATGATCCTTGTTTAATGCAGTATATATTTATAAGGCTTTCTCATGTTTACAACATAAATAATGAAATATATTCTCTTTATTTATAAATTAGATTCACCACAAAAGAGTTCCAAGATTATTACATATTTATGACCATTCAGATATTAATGTAAGGTTATATTTAAGATCAAATTTATTTAAAATTATCAACTCAAAAATTCAGGAAAATGAACCATTCCATAATCTTTCTTTCTTTTATATGAAACATAAGACAGGGCTAATTCTCATCTCCAAAGGGAAAAATAATTGAAATGACAATGATGCCTTAGCGAATAAGACCAGTCTTAAGGGTACTTACACAAATTGAATTGTACTAAACTTTAATCTGTAATGTAACTATTGCTTTGGAAGTGCATTTCATTTAAGATATATTAACTAATTACAGAATTTTCTCTGTAACCAACTGAATGATGAAAAGACTGGTATGCTTTTTCATATGTAAAGCTACTTCTACAAACTTCTAAAGGCATATATTTCTAAGTGTTTTCTGCTTTCGGGAAGGAATTCAATGAAATTTTGTAGCATAAACTATTTCAAATAACTTGGAAATTTTTTCATTATTTAGTTTCCACCTGTAACTACCATCTGTTCAATTAATTTTTCAATCAAATACATACTATGTGTTCTCTTCACAAGTCAGAAGTTAGCAATATGGCATTTCATATTTTCTGTTAGTATAACAAATCACATAACATAAAAATCATAAAAATATGTTTCTCATCTAAGAATAATTTGTGACCTATGACATGATCAGGAACTCAACTACATTTTAAATGTCAGGATAAAATACTTAAATAACTTTGGAGTGGTGTCTATGTGTCTGTGTTTCAATGCATAGCTCCACACTGTTTTGAAAACTTAATATCTATTGATAATTTTTCGATGGATGGGTACTATGGACTTTACCTCAAATGCTTTGGCTCATTTTTATAAAATGGAAAATAGTTGTTTTATATACACTTGTGCTAATATGTGACTATTATTATTATTAACATGACAGGTATATATGCTTATAAAAACAAAGCATGTATTCAGTTACACTTACAGTTACATAACTGAGCAATCCATTCTGACAATGGCTGTGAAAAACGTTATGTCTATTTTGAAAAAAAACTTTCCGTGGTGGAGATAGATCTATATATACAGAGATGACTTGTAAATGTAGATTCAGTAAGATAAGCTTAAAATCAGAGAAAAATAACTTTAACATTTAATGAATTATCAGAAAATCCAAATAAATCATAGGGAGATAAGTATATTTAAAAAAAAATGAAATTCAAGGTATCAGAATCCTAAAGAGCTCTTGGATAAAATGGTTGTCCTTAACACAGTATGGAAACTCATCCCTTAAGTAAACAGCACCTTCTATATCCAAAGGGCTAAAGTCAACTTGAAGATTAAACTCGAATGTGAAATTATCAGTACTCCTGTTTCCCGGATGGGAAGTTAACAGAAGTGGTTGCTCATGGAAATTTGCACCTAACCTATTGCTCAAGCTTTGCCTGTTTTCAGGAAAATCCCACCTAACCTTCTGTTCAAATTATGCTTGCCTTCAGAAATTAAATAAGATGCCAGAAACCACAAAGCCAGTCTGAGCCAGTCTTGTCCAAGAAAGGGACAGGGTAGCAAACGTTAACGGTGTTGAGTGCCAAAGACGCCGATTGCAGAAACCAAGGTGATGACTGGGCTCCAGGCCAGTGCCAGATGCAAAGTGCCAACTGCAAAGAAAGACCATCTCGGCGTGCCCAGGCTGCCACCCGCCCCCACTCATCTCACCCTGATCCCCTATAAAAGGACCCCACACACCTCTCTTTGGGGAACAATTGTTTTACTGGCAGGAGCCCACCCTTCTCTGTTCTTTGATCAAAGAATAAGTTTCTGCTGTGGTTTACCAAACCTTATCTCATTTGATTGGCACAAAGATTACTGGATAGGGAAACTTTTCAAGGGTCCGATGCAGCGTCGGATCAGTTTAGTACTACTAAGGTAGGCTTAACTAAGTGGGCACAAATGAGGTCGCAGTCACAGATCAAGTATAGAGAAGATACAGAAGAAATAAGAAAGAGAAAATAATAAGGTTGATTAAAACAAATCTCTACAATGTTCAAAGTCATTTGATCACTTGGCAACACACTGCTAGTTAAATCGGAAGCCCAGAAGTTGGAAAACTCAGTTGGATAATGAAGTGCTAATGTATTCACCACACTGTCTTGCAAATTCTCATACCATCCATAATTTGTATATTTTCATTCAACATTTGGCACATAATTTCTGAGGACATACTGTAAGTTGAGCATATTTCTAGGTTGGGTTGCTGCGGTTAAAAAAAAAAACAGGAAAAGCTTGTGTCCTCATAAAGCTTATATTTCTAGTGGGAGTGATGTGGTTTATAAACAAGCAAATTAATATCAAGAAGTGATTAAATGTAATGAAGAATAGTGAAAGAGGCTGAGATGGAGAGTGAAAGGAAGCTGTATTTTAAAAAATCATCAGGGATGGCCCTCTCTTGGGTGATGGCATTTTAGCAGAGATTAACAAAGTTCAGTGGCTCTGAGATAGAAAGTTATTAAGTTGTATTTTGAACTAGAAACAATTGTAGCTGGAATGAATTGAGAAAATGGGAAAAGTAGGAGGAAATTAATCAGAAAAGCAAGCAAAATGCAAATAATATTTGTGACTGCAAGAGTTTTCCATGGTAAATGATAAGGGAGAATATACATTTATAATCCAGTTTTTTTCTTTTCTTTGTAGGGAACTAATCTGAAGCATAAAATTCAACTCCAAAAAACTCATCTTTCAGAATTTCTAACCTCTGAAACCAGATAATAGTTATTGTAGAAATTGAAGGAAAATGAGTTTTCTCTTTCATTGTTTGTGAGAAATTGATCAGCAGTATCTGTACAAATTTCAAAAGCAAATACCATTGGCCCAGCAGTCCTACCTTTAAGAATCTTTTACAAAAATAAAGATGCTTTTGTCAAAGAATGCAGATAGAATGTTTTTACACGACTTGTAAAAGAGGAATAATCAGAAAATATTTGACTCAAAATAGAGGGTTTTAAGACACAAATGTTTAGAAGAACCCACATCAGTGACGTCTCCATCAAAAAGAACTTTTAGTGACAAGTAAACTGATTTTCTTTCTCCCGGTGGTACAATTTCTTCACTCCTACAGTGTATGATACCTAATGAATTAGAATATTACACTTTATAAAAATGTTTCCAACAAATTTTAATGTATAATTTTGCTTCTTCATGATAACAACACTGAGAATTACATTTTATCTCTTTTGTAAAAACCAAGCAGAAGCCGTATTAGATTGAGAATGGCAAAGTCAGTGATTCTAAAGTGTGTTTCACATTGGAAACTCATGGGGAGCTTTTTAGAAAAACATCAATTCCCAGATTCTGTGCAAGACAATTGCATGTAGTGGAGGGAGAGTTGATGTCTAGGCATGGTTATTTTTTAAAAGTTCTCATTAAAAAAAAAAAAGCTGTAAAGTTTAGCTACTGTAAGAAACATTCATTCAGAGAACTTGATTAAAGGATATATAGACATAGATGGGCTAGATCGAGTAGATTCAAAGAATGAAATGCATACCCCATCAAACTAAAAAGGAATTGGTTTTCTTCTGAAATCAATGTAAGACTTGATGAAATATATCGGATTGCAGTAACTTCAGTTTTCCTCCAGATGTTAATACATAGAAAATTTGAATATATCAAAATTTTCAAAAAGTCAAAACTAATATCAAAAGGAAGAAAATGAATTTCCTTAATGCCAGAAGCAAAGTGGAAATTCAAGGAGAAAGCAGTAAAATAAATAAATAAATAAATAAATAAATAAATAAATAAATAAATAAATAAATAAATAATGTGCCCTGTAGACAGCATGGAATTTCAGTCCTAGATATAAGCAGTGCTGCCAAGGATTTGAGTTCTGCCCTCCATGTGCCAGATGACATAGACTTGGATATGTTTGAATGATGGAGCTGAATTAATAGCTATGCACATAGATGGAATTTCTGATGGCTGATCTCTTCCAGGAAATGTAGTAAGACCTATCCATCCACCAGCCTAGGTAAATACTGATTTAAAATGTGGTAAAGAGAAATGAGATATTAGTGAAATGAAAAATCTGTGACCTGTGAAGTACAGGAATCATGACTCAGGAAATTAATATAAAAACAGAGCTTTAAAATCAAACAAATAACAACAAAAAAAGCAGAGCTTTAGTCAAGAACTCTCCAGTGGCCCTAAAAGAAGCAAATTTTAGGGTCACTTTCAAAATACAAGATTGAGCTACCATGAAAAAAAAAGTAAAAACTACAATTTTTACAACATAACAATACATTTAATAAGAAGAAAATTGAACCCTGAAGGAATAAAACCCTAGAAGCACGATTAGCAAAAATCAATAAATAAATAAGGTAAACATATTATTAAATAAAACAAGAAGCAAATGTATAATTTAAACATAGCTAATGAAGGGAATTTTAAAACAAGATGGAATTCAAACACTAAACTATATGTAAGGTGGGAGGAAGGTGATAAAAATTAAACCTCCTAAAGCACTTATATTTGCTGAAGAGGGTTGATCAAGAAATTGATTTTTTTTTTAAAGTTAAGTGAGCATGTTAAAATTTTAAGCAAAAGAAAGTAGAGATGAAGAGTCTAAAGAATTAACGTTAAAAAAAAATTTTAACAAAATGTCAAAATAAAATTGAACATAACTGTCCTAACAACAACATCACATCAACAGAAAGGAAAAGTGAATATTGAAAGAATACCATGGAGAAATGCACAAACCCGCATTTACATTGGGATATTTTAAAGCACCATTCTCAAAAGGATATATGAAATAGGAAAAAAATACTGTACATATATAAAAGATTCAGACAACGCAAAAACTGCATCTCATTGATGCCTAAGAACCCTTCATAAAAATACAAGCATAACCTCTGCAAGAGTCAACTATGCAGCATTTCTTCTGAAACATTAATTTGAAACTCCATTAGGCTACAGAACAAATCTTAACAAGCACTAAGTTATTAAAATTATACAGACAATGTTGAAGAAAGTGAAAATACAATGAGCCATAATTAGGTGAAGACTGTTAGCTAGCCTTTCATCCAAACCATTTTCCCCTTCTTTTGGCACACAACTAACCTACAATCCTAGCCTCACTTGCAGTTAGATGTGCCCATGCATCTAAATTGACTGCTATGGAGTGTGACTATAAGTGACACATGACATTTCCAGGCCCACCCTTGCAGACTTCTACATTCTCCTTTCACTTTTGTTGACTGAATCTCCCTGAAAGAGAATATAACCAGAAAAAGAGAGGTTTTCATATCACCAGGTGGAAGTGATTCACTCCACTGTTACATGGTGAGCAAAAAATAAACTTCTCTTGGTTAGAAATACTACATTTTGCTCCTTAGTTTATAGCAGTTTTTGCTTTCTCATACAAATAACAGAAAGAGAGTCTTATAATTTGAAGTTTTAAATTACACTTCTAAATAATTCAAAAGTGAAAGATTAAATCATTAAATATTCAGATGTGAATGAAGATGGAAAACTATAAACATTTCCAAATTCAAATGATGGAATATTTAGAGTATAATAGCCTTATTAGTTATGTTAGAAGAAAAATGGAAAGATATAGAATTAAAAGGCAAGCGTTCAACTCAAGAAAAACAGAGAACCAAGAAAAAAGATGCAAGGGAAAAATAATGAAATGGAAAGCAAAGAAATAAGAGACAGTGTCAACAAAATTGAATGCTATTTCATTGAAAGGACTAATAAATTGTATGAGTCTTAGACAAGAAAGAGAAAGCTGGAAGAGAAGAAAAGTTAGAAAAAAAGCACATTAATTAAAACTATTCACAAAGATAGCACAATGAATAATTGGTATATTTTACATGTGCTATTAATTGAAAGTTCAAGAAATGGACATGTCTTAACTTATGTAAATATTGATCTAATATTTGTATGTGTATCTTGTTTTTGTTTATTTGAGAAATTGTGGGTTTACAGAACAATCATGCCTAAAATACAGGACTCCCATATACCACCCTGTCATTAACACCTTGCATTGGTGTGGAACATTTTTTCCAATTGATGATAGTACATTATTATAACTGTGCTAGTAACCATAATCCATGGTTTAACTTAAGGTTCACTGTTTGTATAGTGTATTTCCCTTGATTATCTTAAAATGTTACTGTTACCAAATATACAATCTCATATTTCCCATTTTAATCACATTCAAATATATATTTCAGTGCTATTAATTACAGTCACCATATTGTGCTACCATCCATTATTCCAATAAGAACACTGTACATTTTAAGCCTTAACTTCCCATTCCTGAGCCCCATACCATCTGCTGGTATCCTATATTCTAGGTTCTAAAAGGCAGGAAAATTGTGGGTCTCATTGAATCTATAAAGTTTAATATAATAGAATCTATAGAAAAATGCATTTAAAGGAAAGTAAATTATAGGCCAATTCTTGTTATGACCCTAAATGCAAGAACCATAAGTGAAATAACAGAACACCAGTAATAGGTTTGCGTATTTACACTCACACTCACATAAACACATATACACACACACACATGATGATCAGGTGGAATTATTCCTAGGAATGCAAATATATATTTTGGTGAATTTTACCACATGAACAGACTAAAGGAGAAAATCATATGATTATAGCAGTAGCTAGGACAAAATTTTATAGATAAAATTTAAAACTCACGATAACATATTGCTAGTACAACATAATTAAGGGTAAAATTATTAAATCTGATAAAAGTTATCTATCAAATATTTGCAGCAAACATCAGTGTGATAAAGGAATTGTAGAAACATTATCTTAAAGCAAGGAACAGAATAAAACGTCTATAATCATGGATTCCATGTAATAGGGTTCTTACGAGAACACCTAGCTAAAATATTAAAACTAGAAATGTGAATGAGGGATATAGAAATTATTATTAAGATTTTGTCATTATTTTATGCATTATGATTGTCAATATGGAGAACTCAATAGAATATGGATGAGACAATAAAATGAATAATCAAAATAGTATAAATGAAATCAATATGATAATTTCAAAATTAAATTTTTAAAACAACTCACAAAAACAGGAACCTATTTGGAATATAGAAATAACTCTTCCTAAGTATAACCTAGATTTTTATATAGAGAAAATTGTTGTTTCAAAGAAACTGAAATGCATAAAAGAAGATCTAAATAAAGGAGTAATAAGCAAGATTCATATGTGGAAAACTCAATATCATAAATGCAATAATATCTCCAAAATTAACCTTTAATTTTTGTTAATGTTAGTATCTTTGTAGAATTTGAAAAATTGACTCTAAAATAATTGGAAAAGATGGAAATGAAAGCAAAGACTTTTTAGAAATGTGTCGAGTTAATCCTCAGAAAGATCTTTCATGTTGACCTCATTTTCAACACTCCCTTTATTTTGGTGACACACCAATACCTTATTTAAGTTTAAGGTGTCCTGAGTTGTTAAAACTATATATAACCTGCATTTGTATTTGTTTTACATAGTTGGGATTATATCATGACGTACTCTATTAAACCCTGTTGTTGTTTTTTTTTTAACGTTCTTGTGGGCACTTTGTGAGGTGATTGTTTTTCAGAAAAGTGTCTTTTTAACAGCTGCATGGTATTTAGTTGTGCAGAAATGCCAAAATGGATGTAATCGTTTTACTTTTGGACAGTTGTTTCCATTTTTTTTACTATTAAAATTAAGCTGGATACATGTAAAAAAAAAACATATAACTCAGAAGACTTTAATTAATATATTTGTTTGTGTTCAAATTATTTAAGGCCCTAAGATCCAACTTCCTCATCAATAAAATGAAGTTTTACTTAATATTATTTTTCTCTCAAGCACTCAAAATCTACTTAATTTTTTCTGAATTGCATTTTGTTAAATCAGAAACAACATATCTTGGAAGAATAGAGAAGTAAAACTATTTGCCACAGTAGTTCTGCGACCCGAGCTACATGGGATAATATTGTAAATACTAATGCTTTGATCCCAAGTTAGCTTGTATTTCATAACTGAGGTGCATATATGGAAAGAGTCTTTTGAAGAGTACACAACAAAATGCTTGCTGAAGAATGTTATGATACTCAGTGTGAGTACTGAGGACAGGCGGAGCAAGATGACAGCCTTGTGAAGTGTGGAGTTTAGTTAATACTCTAGGGCAGGTAGTAAATTGCCAGGACCTGTATGGGTCAAGGATTTAGGGAACTTCAGTGACTAAAAACACAGTGTCCACCAGTTGGGAACGGATAGAAAGGTCAAGATCCCACACAGAACTGTAAGTCTCTCAAGCTATGGAGGCTGGCACCCCTCCCCAATCAGCATGGTAGGCTGTCTTGGAGTTGGTTCCCTGAGGGAAAAAGAAGCCCTCTCTACCAGGAGCAAGAAAAGTAACAAAACCAAGTTCCAAATGAAGAATTAACCAACAAATTCATACTGCTGAATACAAGCTCTGAGCACGGATAAATCAGATGCAAGCATGAAAGGAACCAGGAGGTTTCACTCTGCCAGAGAGGGGGAAGAATGATGTGGGTGGAGTAAAAAAAAAAAACAAAAAAAAAACAAAGGCTTTTTGAGTTAGATGAGCTCAAAATACTGAAAAAGGACTGGGACCTGGGACCCAAGAAAGGGACACATGGACTGGTATCAACCACAGCTCTTGACTGGCAAGACTGGGGACTGGCTCTGAAAAATATGTTTTTTCTCTTTTATTTTGTTGTTGTTGTTTATTTGTTTTCTACTTAACAATCCATTAGATAGAACTGTGGGAATTCTCAGGCTTCACCATGGCCCTAGGCAAGGATAGAATTAAGGTATGTCTGAAAGATGAAGTAACGAGTCAGGTGAAAGAGATAATTCCTTAAAGGGCATGTCTTTAAAAAGTCTCTACTGGGAGTAAGGGAAGGTAGCTCAGTCAAGATCCAATTGCAGTTTTAATCCCAGCAAAGAGAAGCCAAGCTGACAGGAAAAAAAATAAATTAATTAAATTAAAGGGAAAAAAGACAGGTTTTGGAGTCAGCTGAGAACAGAGTACAGGAAAGGGGCTGTACCCCAAGAAGGGGGGCACGTAGAGCCTGGTAATAACTCTGGCTCTTGATTGGTGAACTTTGGGGGCTTGGAAATGGCTCTGAAAAGGGATTTTTTAAAAACTTTTCTAAGTAACTCATTAGAAAATGGCAACTCATTTTCAGTTGTCAGCAAGACCCAAGCAAGGCAAGGGCTGAGTTAAGACAGGTCTGAGAGACAAAGTAACTAGTCATCTAAAGTAGATAACTCCTGAAAGCACATATCTCCCTCAAGGAAAGGGGAGAAGCATGGTCCAGCTTAAGTGGCAGCACTCCTTCAGAGAATTCAGGCCCCAGGGCCTGGAAAACAAAAACAGCTTAAGCATGCCTTTCACCTCAATCTCTGTCTCAACCATACCCTAGAAAACACAGGGTCTACTGAGAATTAAAGGGACCACCACACTTTAGGCTGGTGGGGAATTTTGGGCTGACAAGGACCACTTTCTGAGCATGATAGGAAAAACACAGAGTTTAGAGGCTCCATAGGAAAGCCTGACAAATTGCTAGGTCTCACCCTCATGGAAACTTGATCCTGATTACACCCTTCTCTGAAGACTTGGGCTTGTCTTGTCTGAGAAAATCTGATTGGGGTTGATCATATCTGGAGACACACTCCTCAATAAAAAGGTTCAATAAAGGCATGGTAAGAACCAGAAAAACAAGAGCTAAAAAATTCTGCTCAATTAAACAGAAGCTATACTAGAGGTCTAGAATAATTGAACTGAATGCCAAAAAGCAGATAGAGACCAAAGCCAACCAACAAGAAAACTATAGGTAAAAGAGTGAAAACAGCCTCCACAACAAACTAATCAAAGAAATAAGGTGCCTAGAACACCAGCAAAAAATTATGAGTCACACTAGGAAAAAAACAAACATATGGTCCAGTCAAAAGAAAAAACTAAAATGAAAGCAATAGAGAGGGTCAACAAAACCAGAAGTTGGTTCTTTGAGTAAATCAATAAAACTTATGGAACTTTAGCTACTCTGACAAAAATAAGAGAGAGGATGAAAATGAATAAAATTAGAAATGGGAGAGGGGACATAACTATTGAACCTACAGAAATAAAAGAGATATTGATAGGATACTATGAGCAACTATATGCTAAAAAACTAGCCAATGCAAATGAAATGGAGAACTTCCTAGAAACACATGAGCAACAAATATTGGCTCAACATGAAACAGACTTCAACAAACCAATCACAAGTTAAGAGATTGGATAAATTATCAAAAGCTCCCAAAAAAGAAAATTCAAGGACCAGATGGCTTCATATGTGATTCTACCAGGATTCAAGAAAGAACTAGTACCAGTGCTGCTCAAACTCTTCAAAACAATTCAAGAGGAGAAAAACATAATAAAGTCATTCTGTGAGACCAACATTACTCTCATACCAAAGCCAGACAAAGATACCATAATAAAAGAAAATTACAGACCAATCACTTTAATGAATATAGATGCAAAATCCTTAGCAAAATACTTTCAAGTGAAATCAGCAGCACATTAAAAAAAGTAGACATCATGACCACGTGGAATTTATTCCAGACAAGCAAGACTGGTTCAACACAAGAAAATCAATTAATGTAATACACCACATCAATAAATCAAAGCAGAAAAAAAGATATGATCATCTCAATTGATGAAGAAAAGGCATTTGACAAAATTCAATATCCTTTCTTGATCAAAACTCTTCAAAGGATAGGACTAGAAAAGAACTTCTTAAACACAATAAAGAGAATATATTTAAAATCTACAGAGAGGGGTGCAAGGGTAGTTCAGGAGTAGAATTCTGACCTGCCATGCAGGAGACCCAGGTTCAATTCCCAGCCTGGACACTATCCCCCAGACACACAAAAAAATAATAAAAATTTAAAAAATGGTGCTGCAGTAATGCATAGTCACATGGAAAGAGAATGAAATATGACCCCCACCCTACAGCATATATTAAAAAAAAAAACAAACCTACAGTTGATGTCAAACTCATTGGGGAAATACTGAAAGCTTTCCAACTAAGATCAGGAACAAGACATGGATGACCACTATCACCGCTGTTATTCAACATTGTGCAGGAAGTTCCAGCTAGAATAATTAGGCAAGAAAAAGAAATAAAGGCATCCAGGTTGGAAAATAAGAAGAAAAGCCTTCACAGTTTGCACAGGACATGATAGAATATGTTAAAAAAAAATACTGAAAAATCTAAAGCAGAGCCACTAGAGCTAATAAATAAATACAGCTAAGGGGCAGGGTACGAGATCAACACACAAAAATCAGTAGTGCTTCTATTCACTATTAATGAGCACTCTGAGGAGGAAATCAATAAAAATTACATTTACAAAATAGCAAACAAAAGAATAAAATATTTAGTAATAAATTTAACCAAGGGCCTAGAGGACCTATATACAGAAAGCTACAAGAAAATGCAAAAAGAAATCAAAGAAGACCTAAATAAATGGAAGAAATATCATGTTTGTGGACTGGAAACTAAATATAGTTAAGACATCAATTCAACCCAAATTGCTTTATAGATTCAATGCAATACCAATTAAAACTCCAGCAACTTACTTTGCAGAAATAGAAAACCAATAACAAATTTATTTGGAAGGGAAGGATGCCCTGAATAGACAAAAACATCTTCAGAAAGAAAAATGAAGTGGAAGGTCTCATACTACTTGACTTTAGAATACTGCAAAGCTACAGTGGTCAAAACAGCATAGTACTGGCGTAAAGATAGATATACTTAACAACGGAATTGAACTAAGTGTTCAGAAATAGGCCCTTTCATCTATGCACAATTGACCTTTGACAAGGCAGATAAAGCAAATCAACTGGAATAGAACACTGTCTCCAATAAATGGTATTTGGATAACTGGATATCCATATCCAAAAAGAATGAAAGAGAATCCTTATCTCACACCTTATATACAAATTAATTCAAAATGGGTCAAAGACAAAAACATTAGAGCTAAGAAGAAAAAAATTTAGGAGAAAATGTAGGGAAATATCTTAAAGATCTTGTGATAGGAGGTGGTCTCCTAGAACTTACACCCACAGCATGAGCAATGAAAGAATAAATAGATAAATGTGATCTCCTCAAAATTGAACATCAAAGGACTTTCTCAGAAAAATATAAAGGCAGCCTATACAATGGGAGACAATATTTGGAAATTACATATCAAAAAAGTTTAATATTCAGAATATACAAAGAGATCCTACAACTCAACAACAAAAAGACAAACAACCCAATTTAGAAAATGGGCAAAAAATATGGACAGACATTTTTCTGAAGAGGAAATACAAATGGCCCCCAAACATATGAAAACATGCTCACCTTCACTGGATATTAGGGAAATGCATATCAAAATCTCAATGAGACATCATCTCATACCTACTAGACTGGCCATTATTAAAAAAGAAAAGAAAATACTACAAGTACTGGAGAGAATGTGGAGAAAGAGACACAACTTATTTACTATCGGTGGGAATGCAGAATGGCACAAGCACTCTGGATGGCAGTTTAGTGGTTCCTCCAGAAGCTAAGAATAGAATTGTTATATAATCCAGCAATCCCATTACTAAGTATATATTCAGAGGAACAGAAGGCAAGAACTCAAATGGACATTTGCACAATGCCACAAACAATAGTGGCATTGTTCACAATTGCCAAGAGATGGAAACAGTCCAAATGTTCATCAGCAGAGAAGTGGATAAACAAACTGTGGTATATACATACAATGGAATATTATGCAGCAGTAAGACAGAATAAAGTCATGAAGCATTCAATAACTTGAATGAGCCTTGAGGAAATTATGTTGAGTGAAACCAGAAAGAAACAAAAGGACAAATACTGTATGGTCTCACTAATATGAACTAATAATAATGAGTGACTTGGAGAATTAAAGTTGAGAACACAGGTTTTCATGAGAGAGAAAGAGGGTAGAGGTTGGGAATTTGATGCTGAAGGAGTACAGACTGTTCAATACAATTTATTGTAGAGATCCAGAAATGGATAGCACAATACTATCTGATGGTAGCACAATATTATAAGTACACTGAACAAAGATGAGTGTAAGTATGGTTGAAAGAGGAAGGCTAGGGTTATGTATGACACCAGAAGGGAATAAAAAGAAGATAAAAACTGGGGCTGTATAACTTAGAGAAAGCTACAGTGGTCAATGATGGTGATTAAATGTAGAACTATAAGAATGCTTTTACATGAGGGAGAACAAATGAATGTCAACATTGCAAAGTGTTGAAGTATTGGATGGTATGTTGGTTTGAAACTGTTATGTACCCCAGAAAAGCCATGTTCTTTGACTCCTAATCAAATATTGTAGGGTGGGACCTATTGATTAGGTTGCTTCCATGGAAATGTGACACACTCAATTGTGGGTGGGACCTTTTGCTTAGATGGAGATGTGACTCTGACTTTTCAAGGTGGGTCTTGATTAGTTTAGTGGAGTCCTTTAAAGAAGAAACATTTTGGAGAATACTCAGGTGCAGACATTTGGAGAGTGAGACAGGAAAAGTTGGGTGCTAAGAAAGGACCCACAAAAATAGCCAGAACCTGAAAAGAAGAAACCTCTGGCCTCAGGAGATGCTAAACTAAGAAATGCCACCCAGAGTTTTTCATGAGAACAGCTAAGCAAGGGCCCACAAAGAAGCCACATGAATCAGAAGCTGGGAGCAATGGAACAGAGAATAATGGCCAACAGATACCAGCCATGTGCATTCACGTGTGACAGACATTGGCCTTTCTTTGGAGTTGAGGTACCTTTCTCTGGAAACTTTAGGTGGAAATTTTTAAGGTCTTAGAACTGTAAACTTGTTACTTAGTAAATTTCCTTTATAAAAGTCAGTCCAATTTGATATATTGCATTCTGGCAGCTTTAGCAAACTAAATCAGATGGTATGTGGAAAAACTAAAATCAATGCAAACTAAAGTCTATAGTTAACAATAATATCATAATATGCTTCCAGTGTATGTAACTTAGGCAATATGCTAAAGTTAAATGTCATAAGGGGGGGATTTAAGGGAGGGGTATAATATTCTTGGTGTTTGTATTGGTGTTTCTCCTTTTTATTTTTAATTTTTTTGTTCCTCATTCTTCTTTTTTTTCCACTTCCTCTTTCTGTATGGAAGAAATTGAAATATCCTTATATAGATTTTGGTGGTGAATGCATAACTAAGTGATTATATCCGGAACTATTGATTGTTTATTTAGGATGTGTTATATGGGGTGTGAATAAAACTGCTTAAAAATAAACAGAAAGAAAAAAAGTGCTGGAGAAAATATGGAAAGGAGGACCTAATGTTCCCTATTCACTGTTTGTGGACAAGTAGAATTGGGCAGCCCATCTGGAAAGCAGTGTAGCAGTTCCACAGGTGGCTAAGTATAGAATTGCCATATGATCTTACAGCCCCATTATTAGGTGTATACTTGGAAGAATTGAAAGCAGGGGCATGAATGGATATTTGCACACTGGTGTTTATGGCAGCAATATTCAGTTTGTAATGGATGGAGGTGGCCTAAGGGTACATTGACTGATGAACTGAAAGGTAAACTTATAGTCTATACATACTATGGAATACTGAGTGACTGAAAGAAGGAATGAAGTTGTGAGTCATGCAATTAAGTGAATGTTGAGTGAAATAAACCAGCAAACAAAAGACAAACATTATAATGCCTCACTAATATGGACTAGCTATAAAGTACAAATTCTGAGAGCATAGGTTACAGGGAAAGCCTTATTGTAGAGTTTCCTTAGATTGTAAACTCTTAAAGTAGTCACATCTATTCCTGAGTTTTAATGGTTGCTTCTAAATTCTGAGGTACTGAGCTCTTTGTGTATAATCTAGTCAGTCCCTGGAACTTGGGGTATCTGTGCAACACCAGAGACTCAGAGCTAGCATTTTGCAGTATTGAAAGTCAGCATTACCCATACAGCAACTATTTTTAAAAAGATGAAAAAGAAATTAGACTTCAGTTAGAGATATGAATGAAGCAAATATGGCTAGGACTAAGACAAATCAGACTAAAGGATGATATTAACTGTATTTTAAAATGTCAACTTCTTGGTGAAACCAAAGGAAGAGATTTTTATTTGGTGCAAAATTTATATTTTCTATTGCACAGTATTTAATTTACTCACATGGTCAGGTTTTTTGAACATCATAAAAAATTACATGGAATCTTGAACAGGGAGTGAGATCTCATTGGTTTGTATAGGTTAGTGTGATGCCCAGATACATCCCAGAGTTATTTGGACAGAGAATAAAAATGTCTTTACAAAGCACCCTTGAAGGAATAGGGGGAAATGTGCAAATATTAAACTTCCACACCAGGGATATTGCAGATATTTTCGTAATCACTGGGGACTACCAATTTAATAGGCTGAGCCCCCAATCTTGGAGATTACACTCCTGAAACTCATTTTTGCATAGGAGAAGCTAATCCTATTAATAATTATGCCTAAGAGTCACCCCCAGAGAACCTTTCTGTTGCTCAAATGTGTTCTCTCTCTCTCTCTAAGCCAAGAAGGCAGGGAAACTCATTGCCCTACTCCCTGCATGGGACATGAATCCCAGGGGTTTAAATCTCCCTGGAAATATGTGACATAACTCTGGGGAATGAGCCTGGATCCAGCATTGTGGGATTGAGAATGACTTCTTGACTAAAAGGAGGAAGAGAAATGAATCACAATAAAGCTTCTTTGGCTGAGAGATTTCGAATAGAATCAAGAGATCATTCTGGACGTTATTCTTATGCATTCTATAGATATCTCTTAGCTTTTAGTAGGATAGAATAGCTAAAACGAAGTGCCTGAAACTGTTGAACGGTATTCCAGTAGCCTTGATTCTTTCAGGCACTTGTATATCTATATAGCTTTTACAGTGTGACCATGTGATTGTGAAACCATTGTGGCTGACACTCCCTTTATCCAGTGTATGGATAGATGAGTAAAAAAATAAGGACAAAAATAAACAAATAATATGGGGGATGCAAGGCATGGTATGTTTTGAGTGTTCTTTTTCATTTTTATTTTTCTTTATTTTTTTACTTTTAAAATTTAATTTACCTTTTTCATGTGAATTAGAAAAATAATATCGCTGATGTCAAGCCTGTGATCTTTTTTTCTTTCGAATGCAGTTTTCACTGTAGTGTTTTAACTTTTTACAAGGAAAATGTATTCATGGCTTACTTATGTAATTACAATTAACTTTTTTGTGTGAAAAATAACATATATGCAAAAAGCAATAAATTTCAAAGCACATCACAACAGTTAGTTGTATAACAGATTTTAGAGTTTGGTATGGGTTACAATTCCACCATTGTAGGTTTTACTTCTACCTGTGCTAAGATGCTGGAGACTAGTTGAAATATCAATATAATGATTCAGCAACCATACTCGCTCTTTAAACCCTATCTTCTCTGTATAACTCCACTATCACTTTTGATCATTTTCCCACTTATTAAGGATATTTGGGCTATGCCAATTCTAATATTTTCATGTTGGAAGGGGCTGTCATTAGTATGGGAGAGGGGGATGGAACTAGTTGATGTTCTGGAGAGTCTGACCCCTCTTCATTTCAGGACTTATCTGTTCCAGGGACCTATCTGGAGGTTGTAGGTTTCTGGAAAATTACCCTAGTGCATGGAATCTTTGTGGAATCTTATATAATGCCCTAGGTCTTCTTTCGGATTGACAGCAATTGTTTTGTTTGGGGTTTGGAAGACCATGATAGGTAACAATGTCTAATTGAATCTTGCATAAGACAGACCTACAGAGTAGCCTCTTGATTCTAATTGAACCCTCTCAGCCACTGATATTGTTATACTTCTTTTCACCCTTCTGTTCAGATGGCATTGTTGATCCCATGGTACCAGGGCCAGGCTCATCTTTGAGAATCATTTCCCACACTATCAGGGAGACTTTCTCCCCTGGACATCATGTCCCACATGGGGGGGAGGGCAAAGGTTTCACTTGCAGAATTGGGCTTAGAGAGAGAAAGGTAACATCTCAGCAGCAGTTGAGGTCCTTCAGAAGTAACTTACGCATACCTGTAGGTAAGCTAAGCTTCTCTGCTACATACATAAACTTCACCAGAGTACACCTCGAGATCAAGGGCTTGGTCTATTGGTTTGGCTGTCCGTACTATTTGACACGATATCTGTGGTTTCCTTTGTGGTAAAGTTTAATGGTTCCATATTTTTTCTCCATCCTACAAGGGACTTTGCCAATACTTTTTGATTATCTTCTAAATATACTCTGGGATGTACCCAGGTATTATCTAGTTATATAGGATAAAAGGCCCTCATTCTTATTCTGAGTCCCCTGTGTTTGGACTCTTTAAATGATTTTCCAGACAGATTGAGTTAGATTATGTGCTACAGAAAATTTAAGTTCTGGGCAAAATAAACTTTTTCCCTTTGGTCTCATAGAGTAGATGAACTTTTAAAATATAGACAATGTCTTCCATACCCCTGTATTCTGAATTACCTTAATCCTGACATGATCAGCCTCATTCTTATCTCTAAATACCAGGTATACATATATAAAACAGCCTCTTAAAATCCAGAAATAATAATTAACACTCTAGACTAAATGTGGCTTCACTATAACAGCTTACAATTTATGCTCCTATTTTCTTATAAGAATTTTATAAAAGAGACCATACAATATTTTCTGTTTTGTTTCTGGCTTATTTTCCAAACCAAATATCCCACAGGTTCATTCACAACATTGATGTCTCACAGCCTCATTCCTTTTTTAGCAGCACAATATTCGATCATATGTATATACTGTCATTCAACAATTTACTTCTCAGTCAGTGCATCTCTAAGCCATCTCCATTCATTGCATGTCATGTATAATGTACAAAGTCAACAGTCCATCAACACTTTTGTTTTTAGATAATTTGATTGTTCCCAAGAGAAAGATTACCAATGGTCAACCAAGTAGAAAATCCAAACCTCCCCTTAAATCTTGTGTCTCCCTCCATTATTTACCCCGGTGTTGTTGTGGTACTGCTAATGTTTTCCTGTCAAACACAGCCCATGGCATGCAATAGCAATTTTCCACCTATGCCCTGAAAGTATACACTCTTTGTACAAGATTCATACTTTGCAATAGTTCATGCAAGATCTTATTTATATTTTTATGTTAATTGGTGGGTCACATAGGTCAATTCAACCCATTTCAATAATATTCACCTTCAATATGGTAACATAACTTTTAGACCCACTAGTGGACTGCCTTCACTTCTATTTCCTTACATCTAAGTTCAACCTCATTAGCTAACCATTGACCCATCTCTCTAGCTTATGTGTATCCTTAGGTCCCATATATTCTGTTTTATAAACTTCTGATTTTACCTTGACCATGGTCATAGAAGTGGAACCATACAGAATCTACCCATTTGTGTCTGGCTTATTTTACTCACCGTTATGTCCTCAAGGCTCATCCATTTTGTCAGGTGCTTCAGGATGTCATTTTGTCTTACTGCTGCATAATTTTCCACTATATGTATATACCACATATTGTTAATCCACTCATCTGTTGATGGGCACTTGTATTGTTTCCATCTTTTGGCCATTGTGAATAATGCTCCTAGGAACATTGGTGTGCAAATGTCTGTTTGTGTCACTGCTTTCAGCTCTTCTGGGTATATACTGAATAGTGGTATTGCTGTTCATAGAGCAACTCAGTATTCAGTTTTCTTAGGAACCACCAAACTGTCTTCTGTATTGGCTGTATCATTATACATTCCCACCAGCAGTGCATAAGTGTTCCAATTTCTCCACATCCTCTCCAACATTGGTTATCTCCTGTTTTTTTTTTTAATAGCAGCTATTCTTTTAGGTGTGAAGTGATATCTCACTGTAGTCTTCACCTACATTTCCCTTATCACTAAAGAAAATGAGCATTTCTTCATGTGTTTTTAGCCACCTGTATTTGCTCTTCAGAATAAATGCCTATTCATATCTTTAGCCCATTTTGTAATTGGTTTGCTTGTCCTTTTGTGGTTGAATAGTATGATTTCTTTATGTGTACAGTATATCAAACCTTTATCCAATGTGTTATTTTCAAATATTTTCTCCCATTGAGATGGCTACCTCTTCACCTTTTTAACAGTCTTTTAAGGCACAGAAGCATTTGATTTTAAGGTGTTCCCATTTGTCTACTTTTTATTTTGTTGCTTGTACTTTGGGTGTAAAGTTTAGGAATCAACCTACTATTACTAGGTCTTGAAGATATTTCCCTACATTTTCTTTTAAGTTCTCTATGGTATTGGTTCTCATATTAAGGTGTTTGGTCAAACTTGAGTTAATTTTTTCATAAGATGTATGGTAACTGTCCTCTTTCATTCTTTCAGCTATTGGTATTCAGTTCTTCCATGCCCATTTATTGAAAAGACCATTTTATTTCAGTTCAGTGGATTTGGGGGCCTTGTTGTAGATTAGGTGACCATAGATTTGGTGGTCTATTTCTGTGCTCTTGATTCTATTCCATTGGTCAATATGTCTATCTCTGTGCCAGTACCATGCTGTTTTGACCACTGTAGCTTTATACTAAGTTTCAAAATCAGAAAATCAGAAAGTGTTAATCCTCCCAACTAATTCTTCATTTTTAGGATGCTTTCAGCTGTTTGGGGTCTCTTTCCCTTCCAGATGAATTTGGTAATTAGCTTTTCTAAGTCTTCAAAGTAGGTTGTTGGAATTTTGATTGGTACTGCATTGAATGTATAGATCAATTTGGGTAAAATTGACATCTTAACTATGTTTAACCTTCAAATGCATGAGCAGGAAATGTCTTTCCACCTATTTAGATCTTCCTTGGTTTCTTTGAGCAATGTTATGTAGTTTTCTGTGTACAAGTCCTTTACATCCTTAGTTAAGTTCATTCCTAGATATTTGATTCTTTTAGTTGCTATTTTGAATGGAATTTTTTCCTTAACTCCTCAGTTAAGTCATTTCTTGTGTATGGAAACATTACTTATTTTTGCATATTAATTTTATATCCTGCCACCTTGCTGAATTTGTTTATTAACTCAAGTAACTTTGTTGTAGATTTCTCAACTTAGATTTTCCAAGTATAGTATCATGTCATCTGCAAATAATGAAAGTTTTACTTCTTCCTTTCTAATTTGGATATCTTTTATTTACTTTTCCTGCCTGATTGCTCTAGCTAGAACTTCTAGTAAATGTTGTATAATAGTTGTGACTCAAGACATCCTTGTTTCGTTCCTGATCTTAGGGGGACAGTTTTCAGTCTTTCAACATTGAGTGCGATGCTGGCTATGGGTTTTTCATATATGTCCTTTATCATATTGAGGAATGTACCTTTTTTGAACTGTTTTTATCAGAAGAGGAAGTTGAATATTGTCAAATGCCTTTTCAGCATCAATCAAAGATGATCATATGATTTTTCCCTTTCAAGTTGTTAATGTGCTGTATTACATTGATTGATTTTCTTATGTTGAACCATCCTTGCATTCCTGGTATAAACTCCACTTGGTAATGGTGTATGATTCTTTTAATGTGTTGCTGGATTCGATTTCCTACTATTTTGTTGAGAGTATTTGCACCTATGTTCATTAGGGAGATTGGCCTGTAGTTTTTCTTTTTCATAGCATCTTTACCTGGTTTGGTTATTAAATGATGTTAGCTTCATAAAATGAGTTAGATAGTGTTCCTTTTTCTTCATTCTTTGGGAAAAGTTTCAGCAGAATTAGTGTTAGTTCTCTTTTGGAATGTTTGATAAAATTCCCCTGTAAAGCCATCTGGCTCTGGGCTTTTCTTTGTAGGAAGATTTTTGATGACTGATTGAATCTCTTTACTTATTGTTTTGTTAAGATCTTTTATATCTTCTTGAGTCAGTGTAGCTTGTTTATGTGTTTCCAGGAATTTGTCCATTTCATCTAAGTTGTCTAGTTTCTTGGCATATAGTTGTTCATAGTATCCTCATGGCTTTTTTTTTTTTTAATGTTTTCAGGGTCTGCAGTAATGCTCCAACTCTCATTTCTGATTTTGTTTGTTTGCATTCTCTCTCTTTTTTTCTTTGTCAGACTTGCTAGTGGTCCATTGATTTTATTGATTTTCTCCAAGAACCAATTATTAGTTTTATTGATTCTTTCTGTTGTTTTTCTTCTTTTTTTGTCCCATTCATTTAACTCTATTTTAATCTTTGTTATTTATCTTCTTCTATTTGCTTTGGGGTTAGTTTTTTGTTCATCCTGTAGTTCATCCAGGTGAGTTTGCTGCTCTTTCTCTAGCTCATCCAGTAATATAGGCATTTAGGGCAATAAATTTCCTTCATAGCACAGCCTTTCCTACATCCCATAAGTTCTGATATGTTGTATTCCTGTTTTCATTCATCTCCAGATAGCTACCTATTTCTCTAGCAATTTCTTCTTTGACCAACTGTTTTTTAAGAGCTTGTTATTTAGTCTCCATGTATTTGTGAAAGTTCGCATTCTTTGGTGGTTATTGAGATCCACTTCATTTCATTGTGATCAGGGGAAGTGCTTTGAATAATTTCAATGTTTTTTAATTTATAAAGACTTGTTTTGTGCCCTAGCATATGACTTATCCTGGAGAATGCTCCATGAGCACTAAGTAATATACATATCCTGGGATTTTGTGGCATAATAACCTATATATGTCTGTTTGGTCTAACCTATTTATCAAATTAAGTTATTTATTTCCTTGTTGCTCCTCTGTCTGGATGTTCTATCTATAGAGGAGAGTGAAGTCTCCTACTATTATTGTTGAAACATTTATCACTTCCTTCAGTTTTTCCAATGTTTGCCTCATGTACTTTGGGACTCCTTGACCAGTAGCATAAATATTTATGATTTTTATTTCTTCTTGGTTAAGTGTCCCTTTGATTAATATATGGTATCTTTCTCTATCTCTTATAATGTCTTTACATTTAAAGCCTATTTTGTCTGATATTAGTATAGCTACTCCTGCTTTCTTTTGGTTACAGCTTTCATGGAACATCTTTTTATATCCTTTTACTTTCAATTTATTTGTACAGCTATGTCTAAGATGAGACTCTTGCAAGTAGCAGATAGGTGGATTGTAGTTCTTAACCCATTTGGCCAATCTGTATCTTTTAAGTGGTAAGTTTAGTCCATTAACATCAAAATTATTACTGAAAATGCATTTCTTGAATCTACCATCTTATCTTTGGATTTTATTTGTCAGATCTATATATCTTCATTTTCCTCTTTCTCTTCTTATCCTTTATGCTACCCTTACTGGTACTGTTCAATTCTGTGCCTTCCTGCAGACCTCCCTCTCCTGTCTTTTTTTTTTTTTTCAACTGGCAGACCCCCTTTAGTATTTCTTGTGGGGCTGGTCTCTTGTTAACAAATTCTCTCATCTTTTTTTTGTCTGTGAAAATTTTCATCTCTCCCTCACTTTTGAAGGATATTTGGCTGTGTACAGAATTCTTGGCTGGAAGTCTTTCACTTGTGTACAGAATTCTTGGTTGGAGCAATCTTAAACATACCATACCACTGTTTTTTTGCCTCCATTTTGCCAGTTGAGTAATCTGAACTCAGTCTTATGTGGTTTCCCTTGCATGTAGTAGACTGTTTGTCTCTTGCCACTTTCAGGATTTTCTGTCCCTCTTCATCATTTGGTAGAATGATTAGTATGTGTCTTGGAGTAAGCCTATTTGGATTTATTCTATTTGGAGTTCAGTGGGCTTCTTTTATTTCTATATTTATGTCTCTTATAAGGGTTGGGGGGTTTTCCTCCATTATACCCTCAGTTAACCTGCCTAACCCTTTACTCTTCTCTTCTCCTTCTGAGATACCATGATTCTTATATTTGTGTGCTTTGTTTTGTCCATCATTTCCCTGAGATCCAATTCAAATTTTTACATCTTTTTTGCCATTTGCTCTTTTGTGTTGAAAATCAGTTGTACATATCAAGTTACCCTATGACCCGGCAATACCACAACTCATTATTACCCCAGAAGAGCTGAACGCAGTGACACAAACAGACATTTGCACACTGATGTTCACAGCAGCACTACTTACAATTACCAAAATATGGAAACAATCCAATTGCCTATCAACAAATGAGTGGATTAGCAAAATGTGGTAAATTCATCTGATGGAATATTATGCAACAGTAAGACAAAATTACATCTTGAAGCACATGACAAGAATGATGAGCTTGTTAACATAACACTGAGTGAAGACAGACACAAAAGGATAGATACTGTATGATTCCACTTTTATGACCATGGTAAAGGTAAAAATCAGAGACTTATAATACAGAGTATATGGGACCTAGAGACACACAGAAGCTTGAGATGGGTGACCTCTTAGCTAATGAGATAGAGCTTAATTGTAGGTGAATAGACAGAAGTGAAGGCAGTTCACTAGAGGGTCTATAGTTAATATTACCATATAGAAGGTGAACGTGATTGAAAGGGATTGTATAGGCTCATGTGTCCCACTGATTAATACTACAAATATAAATAAGTTCTTGCATGAACAATTGCAAAGATATGAATCTTGTACAAAGAGTGTACAATTTGGGGTTACAGGGGAGAAATGCTATCGCATGCTATGGGCTATATTTAACAAGAAAGCATCAATAGTACCACAGCAATACCAAGAATACAAAGCGGTGGGAGGTACAAGAGTTAAGGGGACATTTGGATTTTTTATTTGGGGAGAGAATGTTTATTGGATATTTTTCTATTGAGAACAATGATATTATCTAAAATTGATGGACTGTTGACCTTGGACATTATAATATAGTCCAGTAGATGGATGTGGCTAAGAGATGCACTGACTGAGTAGTCCACTGACTGACTAATCAATTGGTGAACAATGGTGTATACATATGATCAAACATTGTGCTGCTACAAAAAGGAACAAAGTTGTGAGGCATGCATTGATGTGAATGAGCATGTGGGATATTCAGTGAGGCAAAATAAGTCAGAAACAAAAGAGCAAATATTGTAAGATCTTATTTAGAAAATACTTATATGAAAACTGGGACCTAGACTGTAAGTTCTTATAGCAATCACATTTAGTTTAGAGTGGTAAGTGTTATTTCTGGATTTTGAGGGGCTTCTTTATATATGTATAACCTGGTATTTAGAGATGAGAATAAAGCCAATCAGGTCAGGACTAAGGTAATTCTGAATACTAAGTTAAGGAAGATTTTTCCTGTATTTAGAACTTCATCTATTCTTTGAGATCAAAGGAAGAAAGGTTTAATTTGTCCAGAGCCTAAATTTTCAGTAGCACATAATCTAACTCAATTTATGTGGATGGATTATTTAAACAATCCAAACATAGGAAGCCCAGAACAAGTGTGGGAGCTTTTAATTCTGTATAGTTTAATATAATGCCTGGACACCTCCCAGAGCTAATTAAGCAGATAATCAAAAAGTATTGGCAAAGTCCCTTGAGGAATGGGAGGAACAATATGGAACTATTGAGCTTTACCAGGGGTGAATCCCTGGATACTGTGTCAAACATTAGGGACACCCAAATCAGTAGGCCAAGCCCTTGATCTTGAGGGTTGCTCTTGTGAAGCTTATATATGTAGCAGAGAAGCTTAGCCTACTTACGGGTATGCCTAAGAGTCATCTCCGGAGGACCTCAACTGTTGTTCAGATGTGGCTCTCTCTCTCTCTAAGCCCAACTCTGCAAATAAAACAATTGCCCTCCCCCCTACATGGGGCATTACATCCAAGGATGAAAGTCTCCCTGGTGGCATGGCAGATGACCCCCATGGATGAGTCTGGCCCTGGCACTGTGTGATCAACAATGCCATCCTGACCAAAAGGGTGAAAAGAAGTGTAATATATAAAGTATCAGAGGCTGAGAGAGTTCAAATAGAATCTAGAAGCAACTCTGGAAATCAGTCTTATGCAAGCTTTAGTTAGACATTGTTACTCTCATAACTTGCCAAATCTGAACCAAAACCATTGCTGCCAATCCTAAAGAATGCCTAGGGCATTACATAAGATTTCACAAAGGTTCCATGCACTAGGGTAACAAACCCACAACCTCCAAATGAGTCCTTGGACCAGATAAGTCCTGAAATGCAGAGAGGCCAGCCTCTCTAGGTCATCAACTAGTTCCATCCTCCTATCCCATATTATCAACAGCCCCTTCCAACATGAAAAAGTTAGAATGTGCATAGCCCAAATATTCCTAAAGTGTGGAGAAAGATCAAAATGGGTGATGGGGTTATACAGAGAAGTCAGGTTTAACAAATGAGTTTGTGCACTGAATGATTATATTGATATTTCTTTTAACCTCCAGTAGTTTAGAGCAGCTAGAAATGAAACCTAAAATTGCAGAATTGTAACCCATACCAAACTCTGAAATCTGTTCTACAACTAATTCTTGCAATGTACTTTGAAATTTAGTGCTTTTTTGTATATATGTTATTTTTCACAAAAATAAAAAGGAAAAGTATAATAGAGATGTTAGGATTTAACAAAAGAATATGACTGCTGAATCAATAATTGATATTTCGTTTTTGGTCTCCATTGTCTTGGAGCAGCTAGAAGAAAAAAAATGAAAAATCATGGAACTGTAGCCCATTCCAAACTAAAATCTGTTGCATAACAATCTCTTAAAAGCAATTTATTGCTTTTTTGTATATATGTTATTTTCACAATTAAAAAAAATTTAAATCGGTTCTCCTATCCTCTAGTTCACTTATTCTTTCTTCTGCCTCTTCAAATCTGCTGTTTTGTGTCTCTAGCGTATTTTTGACTTGGTTTACAGAATCTTTAATCTCTGCGATATCTGTTACTTTTCCATTTATTCTTTCAAATTCCTCTTTATGCTCTTCTAGTGTCTTCTTGATCTCTTTTATGTCATTAGCCAACCCACTGATTTTATTTAGTAGAGTTATATGAACATCTTTGATTAGTTGTTCCAAAATCTGTGTCTCCTCTGGTGTTTTAATTTGTTCATTAGGCTGAACTATATCTGTATGCATCTTCATATGCTTAGTGATCTTCTTTTGTCTTCAAGGCATGTAAATATCTTGATAGGGTTACTTTGGAAGTTGATTTCCTTCAGTAGTCTGAAGGTCTGTATTTATGGGACAGGTCTGGAGCAGGATGTGGGCCATGGAGAGGGGCAAAACAGTGCTGTGATGGGTTGCAGTGCAGGTATAGAGAGGCGTGGGTTGGGGACTCTATGCTGCTGCCTGTGAGCATGGGGTGCAGAGTACATAGTTGTGAAGGTGTGGTGCAGGGACCGTGCAGCTCAGTCAGGGCTTGGATCGCAGGAGCAGGATGTGGCATGGGAAACACAGAGTAGGGCACAGTGGGAAGCAGATGGGGGCACGGTGCAGATACACGGGGGTCTGGTGCGTGGGCAGGATGTGGGTGGTTGCGTGGGTCCGTTGGGGCACAGGGAGGTCAGTGTGCAAGTATGTCCTTGCACAGGGGGAGGGGTCCAGGGGGGTCCGGGGTGCAGATGTACAAGTATGCAGGGGCATGGCACGGGTCACAGAGGTTGTGGGTGATATCGGGTGAGTGGGGCCCTGGTGCCAGTGTGCAGGTGCAGGGAGGCATGTGCTTGTGCAGGGAGGGGGCTATGTTGCATAGATGTGCACGTGAGCAACTGCCAGGTGTGGGAGCAGGGTGCTTGTGCCGCGGGTGGGGAAGGGTGTGCACATGTGTTGGGCAGAAGGGGTGGTGTGTAGGGGTCAAGTGGTTGGTGCATGGATGCATGGGTTCCCCAGGAAGGATGTGGCTGCGCGTGTGCGTGGGTCTGGGAGGTGGGGTGCTGGTGTGTGGACGCATAGACTTTAGGAGCAGTAGTTGTGTCTGTGTAGGCTGGGGCAGGTGTGGCCCAGATGCATGTGCTTGCTCAGAGCCTGGGGACATGGAGGCGGTGTGTCTGTGTGACAGGTCTGGGGGGGCTGGATGTTGATGTACATGTGCTTGGAGCTTGAGGGAGCGGGACAGGGGTGCAGGACTGGGGATGGGTGTGGCCAGGGTATGAAGGTGCCTGCATGCAACCCAAAGGCACAGGTGATCACCAGAAGGGGGCAGGCAGGAGGAGGAGAGGATTGAGGGGCTGGATGCCAGGGTAGAGCCAGACCATACGCTTGTGTGGAAGAGATGGGTTGGGCTGGGGCAGGTTCCGGAGTTAGGGTTGTGGCACAGGGATGTGCAGAGGGGGGCATGGAGGAGGTACATGGAGTGCCATACGGGGCAGGTGATGGGTTTCAGGTGCGTGGGGTGTGAGGGAGTCGCGGGTTGTGGGGTGGGGGTGGTGCATGTGGAGGTATTGGGTTTAAGGAATGCAGCTTGGCTTACTTCCTAGTCCTCATCAACCTGTCTGTGCACTCCTGAGGCCTCTGGGCTTCCGTTTGGAAAGTGGCCAGGTGTGGGAGGCTTTTGGCACTAGCTGGGCGGTCTCCCATTCTGTGTCTCAATTCTTCAGCTTTTGGAACCAGGGCTATTTGGTTGGAACTTCTATTTGGTATAGAAGACCCTCCCAGATCATGTATACCCTGGAATTGCTGTCCCAATCGTTTCTGCTGTCACTTCTTCAGCTGTTCCTTGAAGCCAGAATGAACTAGACCTATCCTATTCCACCATCTTCCCAGAACTCATTTTTATTTTTATTTTGGATAATGAAAATGTTCACAAATTGATTGTGGTGATGAATGCACAAATATATGCTGATATTGTGAATTACTGATTGTACAGTTTGGATGATGATATGGTATGTGAATGTAGCTCAGTAAAATTGCATTTAGAAAAATAAAATAAAACGGAATAACCAACACACACACACACACACACCCAAAAAAAAGTACTGAGAGCACTAGTAAACAGGCATATCTTCAGGGATAAACAATAGCCAGATACACATTTAGCAAAAGGTAGTCTACTATTTGCTTATTGGCCTGTAATTTGTAAATTTGTAATGTAAATATAAACAAGTGAATGTAGGTTGATTTCTACTTACAACAATATAAAACTTCTACTTTAATGCCTTATTAGCTATTCAGAAATTTTAAGCTTATATTTTCTTGCCATTAGAAGCAATTAAGAGTTGTGAATGTAATTTGCACATCTTTATTAACATTCAAATATATTTTATTTATTCAAGGCGCTACTTGGGAATAATACCGCAAAGGGCTTTTTGCCATCAAGAATGTTTCTGAATCTTTGTGTACACGCTTTGATTGAGAATGCCCACCAAACATCAAAGCTGAAGTTTGATGCGTCTGATATTATGTTTTGTTTCCAAAATATTTATAAAAATCTCATGACACTGTGTCTTAATGTATTGTTTTTTCTTCAAAAAATATTACAGCTGAATGTTTCATATTGAGCTAGGATGCGAAGATTTTTAAGTCATTTAGATTACGTTAAGGAAAAAAGAGTCCATTACAGCGCTTCATTGGATATAGAAAATATTATATATAACCATTGCTGAGGAATTCCCAGTAACTCCCAAATGTATACAGCATGACATTTTGAAAAAGAAGAAAAAAGCAATATTAAAAGCCATTCTTGTACTTTTTCCGAATCAAGAATTTTAGAATCAATTTGGCGTTATTTACTCCTTTCAGAATTTTGACTTATCTCCATGGCGTAGATCAAATAGTAAATGGTCAGCAAAATTTAAAAAGAAATTTTCAAAGTCAATTTTTTCAAAGGTTTGAATGAAATATAATGACAGATGCATGGTACAAATAAGCTAAACAAAGAATAAGTATCCTGCATCCAGTACCACAGTCATATTATATTCAAATTATTTTCAATTTCTTAAGTAATTTTCCAAAACCCATGGATGCAATAAATATTATAAAAACTTTAGACGCCAACTTTCTTTGTTGTATGAAAATGCTATTTCTAAGATGTCTTTGAAAAGGTTATCTTTTTATTAAATGAATATAAATTGGTTTTTTAAATAAGCAAAATGGAAGACCATGAGAAGGAATCACTTTTAACTCATTTGAGAATTATAAGTATCCCTTTCTTCTCAGTGAAATTCTGAGACTACTAAATGTTTGAACTGAAAGTTTGTCTAAGCGTTCCAGTTCTTTGGTGAATATATAGTTTCCTGTTTTAACTTTGAGCAAAAAACAACCAAACAAATACTAAAGTTCAATTGGAAATAGTAATTTGTGTTCTGGGAGCATACGTTTGAAATGGAGGCTAGAAAGTAGGAGGGAGTCATTTAACCACTCATTTATTCATTTAAAATAGTATTAGAATTCTGTTGTGTATTGGGCACTCCAATAGGCACAAGGATTCTATGAAAAGGAAAAAAAAAAAGAGAAAAGGAATTTCTCCCTTGAAAGCAGATAATTCAGAGTACACATTTAAATTTGCATAGAGCTGGGTCCCACCACTATCAATCAAAACCTGAAAGTTTTGGGTAATGTAGATCTTCATTATGGTTTTTATTTAAGGACAGAATATGGGTTTATACAGCTTATTGCATATTAAATGTTCTTAAAAGTCCTTTTTTTAAAAAAAACAAAATCTCCCTTCACAGTATTTGCAATTTTTAGCAAGTATTAAAATTGCTCATTCTCTTTTATCCCAGTGCAGTTTACTCCTTGCCACATTGCTACAAATCCAAATTTTCCTTCCTCCTGTCTCTAGGTACATATATCTGAAACCTGAAAAATATGTTCTGCCATATACAGCTCTCTGGAAAATAATGGATTTCCTTTCCACTGTACTGCTTTTCTTGTGAGATCAGTCACCCCTAACTTCACAATCTCCCCTTACCCACAAATTTAGGAAAATGAACTTATCCATACAATTAATTTGCATTTGGTGACATTTCATGGGGGCGGTTAACATACGGAAAATGCTCCCATAGGCTCCTATGGATGTGCCTGGCCTCTGCTTACTTATTGACAGTAATGAAGAGCCAACTGCAAAATCCTTTGTGCTTCTAGAATAAAAAAATATATATCATGGTGTACTAATGCACTATGCCTATTCCATATCCCCATGAGCACAGAATCAAAATCCCAGGATCCCATTTGCTTTGAGTTAGACTGCACTTGCTTGTCTCCATCCTCCAGCATAGAATTGAAGAGGGACCCGAGAGGATTGCTTTTACATGGTAACATCCCTCCTTTACTTCATCTTACAACCACTATGACACCCATATAATCACTACTTCCCTTGAGAGCTTGAGAATTATTTCTTTCATTCTGCCCATTGACTTAGTCAAGTCACAAAGGATACTGGGTCATACTGCCCTGACTCCCAATCTCACTTTTTCCAAACTCCTTCCCTTGTCACTCTGCCTTCTAAAACTCACATCCTTCACCACCAGAATCACCTCCATTCACAACTTCTTCAGATGACTTCACCTTTCCTCTTGCTTGTAACCAAAACCTGCTTCTGTTCTGTGAATACTGATTCGCCAATGACCCTCTCAAGTTAAGACTAGTTTCTCTCCCACACATCTAATATTCCTGGTCTGAATTTGGAAGAAGGGACCACCTTAAAACCTCATTATGGTGTCTGAGTAATTCTTTTCTCCCCTCCCAAATCCTAATTCAAAATTTATTTCATAATGCTTACTTCAATCATAATATTTGGTAATATTGATATCTGCAAAGATGACTCCTCCAAAACACTGGCACTCTTCCAAGAGAATTTAATACCCATAAAAACCTTATACATTAGCTACTATTAATATCCTATTATATCCAAACTCCTTGAAAGCAGTATTGCTATTCCAGGCTCCAATTACTCTCTTTCAGTTCTCCCTTGGATCAATTCTGATGTTTTCTTTTACCCCTCCACTACATGATAGTCAAAAATTTGTATCTCCAACTAATACCTTTATACTTGAATTTAAGAAATATATACAACTGCTTATCTAGCTCCCTTATGGACATCTCAAATTGAAAATGATTAAAATTCTTACCCATCCTGCCCTTAACATGACTATCACAATCACAGCTGGGGTCAAAAGTCCAGAAGTTATTCCTGATCCTTTTCTCTCTCTCTCAGACTTTCCCCAAGTCATCAACCTATCCTTCTAGTATTACCTTCCAAGTACATATAAACATGACCAATTCTTACAACTCTAACACTACTACCCTGGTTTTACAAAATAACCTTGAAATATATTGTCCTAACTGCTATAACTTTAGGAATGAGTCATTCATTATAATTTCCCCAAGCCATCAACCTATCCTTCTAGTATTACCTTCCAAGTACATATAAACATGACCAATTCTTACAACTCTAACACTACTACCCTGGTTATACAAAATAACCTTGAAATATATTGTCCTAACTGCTAT
>PVIY010005369.1:0-95049 GCA_004026745.1 Myrmecophaga tridactyla | reverse complement strand
TTTGTCTTGGCTGCCAAATCTCGAAATTAACAGATGTGCATCGCCTTCCTAGTTCCTGGAAGATTCTTCTCCCCTCTTCTCAATCTGGTAGTTAATAACTTCAATGTCTTTATTTTGACTACCAATATACATGGGTATACGTGCTCATATATGAATCATTTAAAAGGTTTTGTAGAAGTAGGCAAGCATAATTTGTAAAAGGTTTTGTAGAAGTAGGCAAGCACTATATAAATAGTGTTTTCATTACCCAGCCTGCTCAAAGCAGATACCATGAAATATGTTACTTTAACAATGGGAATTGATTAGCTTATAAGCTTACAGTTTTGAGGTTGTGAAAATGTCCAAATCAAGACATCATTAAGATGATGCTTTCTCCCCAAAGACCAGCTGCCAAAGATCCTTGGCTCCTCAGCCACATGGCAAGATGCATGGTGGCATCTGTTGGTCTCTCCCTTCTTTTCTGGGTTTCCTTGCTTTAAGCTTCTTGCTCCTATGGCTTTGTCTCTCTCTCTCTTGCTCTCTCTGTATTCATCCTATTCATGAAGGACTCCAGTAAGAGGATTAAGTTTCTCTTTGGGCCACGTCTTAACTGAAATAACCTCATTAAAAGGTCCTACTTACAAAAGGTTTACACCCACAGGAAAGGATTAGGTTTAAGAGAATGATTTTCTGGGATACATACAGTTCCAAACTATGACATACAGCACATTAGAATATGTAGCAGAAATGTACAAAATGAAGAATGTAGTATCTTAATGATAGTCAACATATTGATATAAGTTAAAATAGAGCCAACAATGGTTAGTGAAAACATATTGGGGAAGTCCATGGGTAGAATAGGATTGGGAAAGAAGAAACCCAGGTTTAGGAAAGGGAATACTGCTGAATTTAGTGTCTAAATGAAGAATTTAAACTTGGAAGATGATATTCCTTTAACATTACCCTAGGACTATGACTATTTAGTTTTTGATGGGTAGGGAAATTGTTCATAACCTCTTTGAGAATATGATGCAAGTATGAAACTTCTTCTTACAAAACATGTAATCACAAGCAATATATCAAAAAATTTCCAAAAGGTTCTCAAACTTCCTAATGTTCATATTTGAACCCTCTCTCAGGAACCCTGGTGAAGTATTCCTGCTATATGGATTTATTGCGATTCTAAAAAATAAAGTTTAACAACATGTAAAATAAAAAAATACATGTCTTTGACAATTTCACTATGTCTTCACTATTTTAGTTGTACAGTCCACTAACCCTTGTGTTAGTAGATACCTCAAGTACAGACCCAAAGATTGGGAGAAATCACCACATTTTCTCTTGAATCAGGCTTTTATTTTTTTAGGTGATTTTACCAGGTGTGCTAGTTTGCTAGCTGCCAGAATGCAATATACCAGAAATGGAATGGCTTTTAAAAGGGGAATTTAATAAGTTGCTAGTTCACAGTCCTAAGGCTGAGAAAATGTCCCAATTAAAACAAGTCTATACAGCTTAATTGAACACCATAAGTACATGGAACCTTCAGTAGGACATGAGATTTTGTTGGTTTGTCCAGAGTGATGCTCCAATAAATCCCAGAGTGATTTGAACAGTGAATAAAGAAGTATTTGCAAAGTCCTATTCAGGGAATGGTGAGAAAGGGAGAAAGTTCAACTTCCCTAAGTTGAATTCTTGATATTCTCACAAGCAGTGTAGAAAACCAAAGCTATAGGCTGAACTCTCAATCTTAGGGTTTGTTCATATGAAACTTAATCCTACAAAGGATAGGTCAAGCCCACTTAAATTAGGCCTAAGTGTCACCCCCAGGAGAACCTCTTTTGTTGCTCAGATGTGGCCTCTCTCTCCAGCCAACATGACAAGCAAACTCACTGCCCTCCCCCTGTCTATGTGGGACATGACTCCCAGGGTGTGGACCTTCCTGGCAACATGGGACAGAAATCCTGGAATGAGCTAAGACCAGTATCAAGGGATTGAGAAAACCCCTAGAATGAGCTGAGACTTAGCATCAGGGAATTGAGAAAAACTTCTCGACCGAAAGGGGGAGGAGTGAAATGAGACAAAATAAAGTGTCAATGGCTGAGAGATTCCAAACAGGGTCAAGAGGTTATCCTGGAGGTTATTCTTACACATTAAACAGATATCACCTTGTTAGTCAAGCTGTAGTGGAGAGGCTGGAGGGAACTGCCTGAAAATGTAGAGCTTTTTTCCATGTTTCTTGAAGATGATTGTATAATGACATAGCATTCACAATGTGACTGTGTGATTGTGAAAACCTTGTTTCTGATGCCCCTTTTATCTACCTTACAACAAATGAGTAAAACATATGGAAAAAAGATGAATAATAGGGGGAACAAATGTTAAAATAAATTTAGATTGAAATGCTGGTGATCAGTGAGGGGGAGGGGTGGGGGGTATGATATGTATGAATTTTTTTCTGTTTTCTTCTTATTTATTTTTCTGAATAGATACAAATGTTCCAAGAAATGATCATGATGATGAATATGCAACTATGTGATGATATTGTGAATTACTGATTATATATATAGAATGGAATGATAAAAAATTAAGAATGCTCTTGTTTGGTGTTTTTTGGTATTTTAAAATAAATAACAAGTCTATAGAAATGTCCAATCTAAGGCATCCAGGGAAAGATACCTTGGTTCAAAAAGGCCGATGAAGTTCAGGGTTTCTCTCTCAAGTGGAAAGGCATATAGCGAACACAGTCAGGGTTTGTCTGTCATCTGGAAAGGCACATGGCGAATACACTGTCATCTGCTAGCTTTCTCTCCTGGCTTCTTGTTTCATGAAGCTCCCCAGAAGACATTTTCCTTCTTCATCTCCAAAGGTAGTTGGCTGGTGGACTCTCTGCTTCTCATGGCTATGTCATTCTCTGCTCTCTCTGAATCTCTCTTTCTCCAAAATGTTTCCTCTTTTATAGAATTCCAGTGAACTAATCAAGACCCACCTGAATGGATGGAGACATACCTCCACCTAATCCAGTTTAACCAACCACTCTTGACTGAGTCACATCTCTAGGGAGATGATCTAATTACAGATTCAAACATATAGTACCAAATGAGGATTAGAAGAAATGGCTGCCTTTACAAAATAGGATTAGGATTAAAACATGGCTTTTTTAGGGTACATGTATCCTTTCAAACCGGCACGCCAGGTCTCATAGATATTAGCAGTTTAATAGCTCTTTTATTTATCATTTGCTAAGACCAACTCTTAGATTGGGATACCATAGAT
Source organism: Myrmecophaga tridactyla (assembly GCA_004026745.1). NCBI lineage: Eukaryota > Metazoa > Chordata > Mammalia > Pilosa > Myrmecophagidae > Myrmecophaga > Myrmecophaga tridactyla. Next base: position 91,797 of record PVIY010005369.1, on the reverse strand, counting down.
ATACTTTGCTAGTGAGAAGAATGGACACAAGTTGGAGTTCAGTCAGGGCAATGCCTGAGGAAGATGGGTTACTTACTGTATGGCACAAAAGTGGAGACAGGAGAATCTGAGAGACAACATGAAAGCATAAGGAAACCAAGGTACAAAGAAAGAATTTCTGAACAAAAAGCTGGGTGGCTGTTAAAGAGAAACTGCCTTCAAATCTGGAAACGACATTGGCTCTAGTTCCTTGTATCCAAACTTGTCATTAGAATGCTGAATTGGAAAAGTCTTGAAGATGAGGCAAATGGTGAATCTCAGGGTCAATTGTCAATTTAGCACGGCTTTGCCTACCCTGGGTCCAAACCAGCTCTTAGGAAAGTATCCTTCCTCAGACATTCTCCCCAAATTCCTCTTCTACTAAATGGTAAGTAACCTTGGGCAAGTTGCTAAATCTCATTTTTTTCATATGGGTGAATAGGGATAGCATCTGTTTTATTGTTTCCAGAATAAATCATATAACCTAAGGAAAGGGCCTGAAGCAATAACTGGAACATACTGGGATAATGATGGATAAATTTAGTTTCTTTCCTTGTATTTAATAGTTTGGCTACAGAAAATTTCTGGATGCAACAAGCAGGTGGAGAATCAGACCTAAAAATAAAATAAAGGAAAAGGAAAGAAAAAAAGGCCCCCTCTGGTTCTGTTCTGTTTTAGCAGCTGCAAAAAAACATCACAATAGTGCCTCTTAAATACTAAGGAGAGGAAAATGTGCAATGATTCATAGAAGGTAACTCTCACAGAGAAGAAGTCTTTTTTTTCCCTCAAGTTTTTAATGTGCAATTGGGAGTTTCCAAGAGTGAAGCATATTTTCTCTACTCTGATGACCTGGTCTGAGCTTGTGTAAAGTGTAATGACATGGTTCACACTGCCCTAAACTCACGAGCAAGGATGGACTCAGAATACAACAGCACACATGGGTCCATCATAAACTGCACTTTGTTGCTTGACAAGGCCACTGTGCTGAGGAGATCTATACTGTATGATGTGTACTAATTTAAGTTGTTAGAATGGAGACATTACAGCATATTTCCTAGTGACACATCAACTATGTGATGTCTACTACATAGTTTATTGGAAAACTTAACTGGTCTATCAAAAATACTGCGTTACAGGCAGCTATGGCTAGCCTAAATTAGAAAAAAAAACATCAGTATAGTAGTTTGCTGTCTGCCAGAATGCAGAACTAGAACAGCTTTTAAAAGGGGGAATTTATTAAGTTATAAGTTTACAGTTCTAAGACTATAAAAATGTCCAAACTAAGGCATCCAGGGAAACATACCTTCACTCAAGAAAGGCTGATGGGTAGAGAACAGCTCTGTCAGCTGGATAGTCACGTGGCTGGTATCTCCTGGTTCCTTGCTCCTGGACTCTGTTGCTTTCAGCCTTCGTTCCTGTAGGGGTTCGTCACTTTGCTTCTCTGGGGCTGGATTTCATCTCTTGGCTTCCCTTGGCTCTCTCCAGGTTCTGGCTTGCTTAACATGTCATGGTGACATTTGTTGAGCTCCAAGCATCTCCAAACATCTATGTCTCTGTTCTCCAACTGTTGGCATCTGTGTTAGAGCTTTCTCTGTCGGCTCTGTCATCTATGATTCCCTGCAAAATGGAGTTTAGTCAGGGCAATGTCTGAGGAAGGTGGACTGCTGTGTGGCACATCTTTTAAAAGATTCTAGTAAACTAATCAAGACCCACCTGGACTGGCTGGAGTCACATCTCCTTCTAGTCAGAGGTCACACCCATAGTTGGGCATGTTACATCTCTGTAGAGATAATTTAATCAAAAGTTTCCAGCCAACATTCTTGAGACAGGATTAAAAGAAACGGCTGCTCCCACAAAATTAGATTTGGACCAAAACATAGCTTTTCTTGGGTACATAATAGATTTAAACCAGCACAATCAGCTCATACCAACTCCGTTTCTGAATTTCTAACTTTCACCTATTATCCTTCCTTCACCCAACCCCCAACACATTTATAATCATAATATTCCTCTCCACTTTACTCTGAGATCAATTGCAGGCCCTAATCCTAATTTCCTTCTATCTTTAAGTAGTACCAACATTGTTTTGGATCACTGGAATGTTATTCAAATAGCAAAATGGGGAAAATATAAATTGGGCAGAAATCTATCCCCTTTTAGGTGCTTTTCTTCTCTTGGTTCTTCATCCCTTTCCATTCCCACTGAGATATTGCTTTCAAGCAGTTGTCAGTTTCCTATTCTCCAAGATTTTAATCAATGTGGCATTTATTCTCTGAAGGAATTGATCACTCTGCAGTGGCAGAATTTTAAGGAACTATGCTAAGCACTTTTGGAAAGTAGGGTCTTTCCTGACAGCTTTAATTCAAGTCTAGCTACCAACAAATGTCTTTGCAGTGAAGAATAACAAAGGAATCTAAGCAACCTCTCTTCTCTCTCATTACATAGCTGTTAGCGCCAAAGTCGTAAAATCCCATTTTCCTTATGTTACAATCCTGTTGAAGAGCCTACGAAAGCTCTTTCATTTTGCAGACTATTGCAATTTTAAATTTCATGGCTACTTCCTCAATCTCTTAACTGTGCAGTGAATTTTTTCTTCCACTGGGAAATATCTAGAATTTAAATTTCTTGAATTATAGAATTGTATTACAGAATTGAATTCTCAGTGTAGGAATATAGTCTAGGATTGGCACTATATTTGCTAGTTACCTTTTTTGTATTAAATAATGAATTAATAAATGAAGTCATTAATGCCTAATCCCTACAGTCCACTAATCTCAGCCAGATTCCCCTCCTTTGCCTATGCTATTTCTTGCACCTGAAATGCATACTTCATTCCTCTCATCAGCGGTTCTCAAATGTCTGTCTGAAACACCTCGTACTTGTTAAAACACACATTGCTTGGCCTTACCCTAGAATTCCTGATTCAGTAGTTCTAAAGTGGGGCTCAAGAATCTGCATCATCCCAGGTGATGCAAATGATGCCTGTTGGGAGCCACTTCTGTACATGTATCTAGAGCCCAGCCATCTTTTGAGATTATACCTTATATTTCATATGACTTTTGTTATGTCTCCTCTGATGATTTGAATCCATAGTGATCTGTACTACTTCCAAATTGTTGGATTCGTTTTTTTTTATATTTCTAGATTATCACAAAATATCCCAAAATATGGGGTTTTCACATCCTAGCCCTCATCATGCTGAACTTCTCACTTCTTGCTTGAACAAAATCATCCACTTTCATGACTTCATGCTCTTCCCTTTTCCCAGCTACTCTTCCATCCTTTTCAACCTTGTAAACTCTAAGACCTAATAATTCCCCTCTTCTGCAGAGTTTTTGGATTTCTTGGTAGTTACCACATTCTACTTCATCTCTCTGCTCCCATGGATCATTTTACTTATACTTGTCATCAAAAGTGTCTGTGTATACGTACTCTGAACTCCTGTAAGTCAGGGCATAGGGCATATTTGTAATGGTATACCTACTCATAAGCATAAAGCCTCACTAATAATATTTTTCAAAGAGCTTCAGTTATGTATAAAAATACCATGTCAGGAAAAAACAAAACAAGTAATCAAAACAAAACCAAAAACAGAATGTGCTGTAGATAGAGTTATCACATTGAGTTGTCAGGTATAATATTGAAGCTAAGTGGAACTTTCCATTGAGGCACAACTCTTAAGTTCCATTAATTATTTAGGCTAAAGCATGGCAAGTAATGAATGATATATTTTTTATTATAAACAGAACTAGGCAGAAAGAGTAAACAAAAATAAATGAAAAAATATTCCTGGTTAATTTAAATTACACTGACTAGATGAAGATTAGAAGATGAAGTGAAGAAATATTTAATTATAGTTGTTTATAACAACTATGTGTTCAAAAGAAAAAAAATGTAATCTCTGATGCCATCTATAATGCATAATTCCTGAAAACAGCTCCCATGACCTCTTATTAATCTTTTTTTTTTTGGCCTTTTATATACTTCTCATCCAAGATTTGATTCTTTTCCTACTAAGTGTACTAAGTGCTCTCCTGTACTTAACTTTAGGGTCAGTGCATTGTAGTGGATTCCTTAGTGACTCAGTCCCCTCTGGCCTAAAATATAAACCACAGGTAACCTCAACAATACTCTGTACTAAATGATTCTGCTTAGATCTAGTGATCAAAATGCATCTTGAAAAGTCAAAAAGAGAGTTTGGGGCTGCTAGGCTGAATAGGTCAATTTGAGGAAGTCATCATTTTGACAGCCAGCATTATGGCTTGTAATAAACTTGACCAATTGTTCCTTTGGAAGTTTTATTGTTTCTGTTGTTTTGGCTGTTTCTATCAGGAAAGGAGATCTGGAAAGTGTTTTCAAAAACACGTTTTTCATAATTCAAAGAATGAATCATCTTGTGTAAGTATCACACTTATTTATATCTTCACATTGATGTAGGCAAATTCTCTGGAAATCGATTCTGCATGTGGCCTGTATTCACATATTTACAAAGACAACTAATTTTTCTTATAGAAGATCCAGGAGCATTAATACAGTGTACAATTTTAAATGTTTATTGGTTTTTATTAGAGAAGCTGTAAGTTTACAGAAAAATCACGCAGAAAATACAGACTCCCCATATACTCCTCCCCATTATTAACACCTTACATTAGTGTGGAACATTTGTTACACTTGATAAAAGAATATTATTGTAATTGTATTAGTAACTATTGTCCATGGTTTATATTAGGGTTCACTGTTTGTGTTGTACAGGTCTTCTGTTTCTTTTCTTAAAAAGTTTTTGTTTTAGTAACATATATATGTAACCTAAAATTTCCCCTTTTATCCACATTCAAATATATAATTCAGTGCTGTTACTTCTGTTCACAATGTTGTGCTACTATTACCACCATCCATTATAGAATAATATTTTTAAAGCTATATTGGCAATGGACAGCCTACTTTTACTGCTGTGGAAACTGAACCAGGAAAGACTGAATTTCCCAAACATGAGTAAAGAGTTAACATGAAACTACATAGTCAGATAACGTAGAAGATTAAAAGAAGCTCAACTTTGCCAAACTGTTTCCTCCACAGGAGTAGTTGACTTCCTAGAGTACATCCAGTGGTTTTGAGATGTAAGTTTTATTTATACTGCAACATCTTCACATTGATATATTATTCATGTATGTAGTCAGAGAAACATGACCGAAAGTAAAAAGAAATACAATTCTAAGAAGCCAATTTTGTTGGTTAACTTTGGTGAGAGTCTTGGCCGAAAGAGTTGGCTGAGATCATCGTTCATCCTCGATAGTTTAGTTTATGGTCTAATGTGTCCTCCTTTTCAGGTCATTAAGAGTTAAGCTTTCTCATTTTTATTTGTCCCTTGCATGAACTAGGGTGAATAAAATTTGTTCCTAAGTCACAATGATATGTATGGGTCACTTATTAGACATAATAGGGCCCTGAAAGAATGTTGAAAAAAAATTTTTTTTCCATCCTGATTTTCAATCAGAGTTGAATTACACCCTATAATAAGGCTATATAGCTATATAATGTTGGGTACATCTATTATAATTTCTGAGCCTCAGTCCTCCCATATATAGAAAGGGAGTAGTGATACTTGGTTTAAAGGATTGTCATGGGCACTCCGTGAGAATATGTATAAATGAGTATATATATATATATATATACACACACACATATATAGAGAGAGAGAGTATATCTATCTATATAGAGAGACCACACTCAGCTGGTGGTCTCTTCTACAAAGCTGGCTTGTAGAAGTTTTCAATAATGGAGCTACTACATCATTGTAAAAACAATGAGATTCTTAAAGATTTTATTCTCAGTGAGTAGAGCCGTCCTATTCCTCCATGGTGGCTATTGACTTCAGGGCTTAGAGCACACTTCAGCTTCTCCATCAGCTGCTATGAAAGAGGTTACCTCACCAATTTCCAAGTACTTGTAGTATTGTCACCATTTTGGTGGAATATCAGCAAGTCAAAATGTAATGCTTTCTACCCTCTGTGCTCACCCTTCTGCCCTGCCCTCTGAAGTCATTCTTTCCATGAATTTAGCCCTTAAATCTGGGTGATTGCAATTTGTTTCCACTCGCGGTGTTTTGCTCAAGGACCAGATCATTTATCAGATGCACAAAGTAAGGGATCTTCTGTCCAAGTAGTCATTCACTTGTTCAGTGTTCTCAGCACTCGTTTATTTGGCATCTGCTATGTGCTGGGCTAAGGCAAGTAAAAATAAATCTAAGATCATTTCAGTCCTCCCAGAAGCTATGGCATTGTTTAATAATTTGTATTTGAGAAAATTACATGCAAATATGTAAATATACTTCAACAAACATCAAGGAGAAACTGCTTTAGTGACACACAGTACTATGTACAGAAAAGATAAAGAAGAAAGTATGATTGTTTTCCTATAGGGTAGATGAGATTTTTATGCAGTTAAATAAAATCCAGAAAGCCAGTGATAATGACTACAAGTGAGGAATAAATAACGTGGCCAGAAGTCAGAGAAGGAAGGGTTTATTTCCACCTTGGATGAATCTGTGGAGGCTTTAGAGGAAAGGGAAACTTATGTGGGTATGGAAGGATGAGTGTAGGTCCACTGATTTATCCATCAAGCATTTATCGAACCCTTGCTAAGGGGCAGGTACTATAACAAGCAAATAAAGTGAGTGCCTGGAGTATAGTGTAAGGAAGTGAAAAATAGGAACAGGGAATGGGAAAGTGAGTGTGAATTATGGTTCAGACATGAAGGAGAAGAAGCGAAACATCATATGGGGATCAAATCAAAAAAGACTTTTGCAGTAAGCAACAGGGACTCACTGAGGTGGCTGCAGTAACTTGGTCGCTAAGCCCTGTGATTGGTGAAAGCCTGGGTCAAGGGTCCCAACATGCTGCGGTATAGTTTATCTATGCCCTAGCTCAGGCACCCCTCATTCCCTTAATTTTAGGAGGCATGGAACCAAAATCTTCTAGTATTATTTGAAAAAAATTGGGAACTTAAAATAACCCATTAATTTAGTTTGAACAGTTACCTTCATCTTTGAAAATAGTGTTGTAATTAATCTCAGAGAACCAAGATATGTAAAATAAGGTTGTACAGCTGAAAGCATTTTTACACTAAGAGAGTTTATATTTTTTGAGTAATCTTTTAGGAATGCGTCCTTCTACCTCGTTACTCAGAATAGTTGACTTCTATGCTCTTGGAATATTAAAATATTCTAAATTCACTAATCTCTCCCACTGATAAAAATATTAATGCAAGTATTTATTCTTCCTCTTCCACTGGAGTTTTTAAAAATTAAATAAAGCACTGGAGATAAAACTGCAAAGTTGAAAGTATTTGTTTATTTCTACATCCAGTTGCCAGTAACTCAAGGGGCAGTGGAGATAGGAGCCCTTTCCTTGTGAACTTCTGGGAATTTGTTACAGGATTATCTTTCCACCTGTTTCCCAGTTCACCACTCTAATACAAATGCTGCCCAGAGAGACCTGGTACATGATGAAAGCAATGTCATTTCATACAGAGGGGCGTGTGTCATGAAGGATTTCACTAACCAAGGTGGTCTAAGACAGAGTCAATTATTTGGTCAATATTTTACTAGGTTTTTCAGTTATTACCCATTTTATTTTTAATTACTTTATTTTCCTATTCTCCACACCTACACGTCTGATGTTTACATAAATGTTCTTAAATTGTAAGGCCAGTTGCAAAAACCAACCCAGAGAGTAAATCATACTTAATCAGAAACCTGTACTGTAATTGGCCTCATTCTGTTAATATTTGCTGGCGGCTAAAAAGAAAAAAAAACAAACAAACAAGCTAACAAAAAGCCACGCAGGCAAAAGAAGACCTTTAGAAAAGAGAACTATTAATTATACTTAAAAAAAAAAAAACCTCACTAAGTTCTTTCAAATTGTGTTTTTTTTTTTAATCAACTCACATCAAAATGCAATGGCAGGATGACAGGAAAGAGCAATACAGCTTTTATAGTTTAAAGGTGAGTGAAAAAAATGCATCTGAGAGTAGATTTCTTATGAAAAGTGAGGAATCAAAATATGACTGAATCTATGAGCCTTTATTGCTACTTTATTTCATGACTTTGGATTAGTCATTAAAAGTGCTAAAGGAGTCATATGTTTTCTGCAACAGAACACAGTTTTATGTACAAGGTCAGTTTACAAAGTTCCAGTTTGAGCTTGGTTGAGGGATGGAGCTCTGCAAAAATCTGTGGTTTGGGGGACTTTCTCAGTTCAAAGAAATGAGCAGGAATTTTGCTTAAATCAAGTCTTAGAATAGTATTCCCTATTACTTAAATAATAAGTATTATAATTTTTTTCCTAAATAATACAGTATCTACAAATTCCTGAGATGAAATTACAGGCCACTGAAACTATATGTATCTCTAAAATGTTCTATTGAGTAGCTCCCCCCTTCCCACCAATTATAAAAGCACTGCATGCTTATTGTTGAAAGTCAAACAATACAGAAGTATACAAAAAAAAAAATTATGTAGTCTCTTCCCCTTGTGAATTCTTCCTCTCTTCCTTAGCCAACGTCAAGTTCCCAGTGTATATGGCTCCACATCCACTTATACAAAACCTGCTTCTTTAGATATTGAAGTCAGATATTTTTAACATGGCCAACATGATCTATAATTTGAAATCTCTATATAATGTACTGGTTTTCAATATTTTTTTTTCACAGCAGAACACTTATTTTTTATCCAAATGAAAACTTTCATGAAAATTATGTTACTTTCATGCTTAAGGCTCATCTTAGCCTAAATGTTATTTCCTCTGAGAAGTCATTTTTATCCCATAAATTAGATTACTAATTCTTTGGTGACTTTTTCTGGTTCAATGTGCTAAGTTCCTTGAGGCAGAGATGCTATCATTCTATTACTGATAGTTTATAATCTAGTGCATAATGTAATAGTAGGGGGTGCAGGGGTAGTTCAGTGGTAGAATTCTCACCTGCCATGCTGGAGACCCGGGTTCGATTTCCAGTCCATGCACTTCCCAAAAAAACAAGCAAGCTAAATAAACAAAACAAAATTCAACAAATGGTGCTTCAATAATGGTATATTCACATGGAAAATTAATGAAATGTGACCCTGCCATACAGCATCCAAAAAATAAAAAATAAAAAGGATGTAATAACGTAATAGGAACTCAACAAATAACTGTCAAATTAAATATCACACACACACACGTATATATAGCTAAAATGGTGAATGTGTTCCTTCATTAGTAGTAGAAAATGTTTCATAATTTTTAGAACCATAGTCTTTAAACACTTCATAAGCAGAATTCAGGCACCTTACATGGTGCCTGGTAGATAAAAATTGCTCCTCAGCCTCCTTCATTTGAATGACTTCTAGGAATCCAGTAGAGCTCTCTTCTCCTTTTGGCTTGACATGCTCTTTTTGAATGATCTCATCAATGTCAGTGGTCTTAGTAATGGTAAGTTGATGATGTCCAGATCTTTATGTCCAGAGCCTGAGTTCCGGAAAGTATATCTAACTGCTGTTGGACAGCCCCATTTAAAAGTTTTATAGATGCTTCATCCTCGCAGAAATTTGATCTCTCATCTCTATCATTACAGTCCGTAATTCTGTGTTCCTTTTGCTGTACTCTTTACTTTGGTTAATGGCATTGGTCACTCAAGTTGGGAAACCAAGAGTTATCTTAAACAATTCCTACCTTTTCAGTATTTTACCAACTCCTGTTAGTTCCACCTCTTAAGTAGCTCTCAAGTCCACCATTCCTAATTAGTTTCTGCGTCACTCTTTTGGATTAGACATTCAAGAGTCTTACCTGGAATATACATCCTCTACAATGTTGATAAGAGGATCTCTTTAAATCAGGAATATCATTTTATTCTCCTGCTAGAAAAATATCACTGACTCCCATTGCCTAAATTAGCATTGCTGGATAGTCCCAGGGAGTACATTGAGGTTCAGGAAGAAAATATTGAGACTTCTCTTTATATTCACTCTTCTTTATTATGAAATATTTTATATTTGCTAAGTTATAAATAAAATAATAAAATGAATGCCTTTGAACCCATTATCCAACTTAAGTCCTAGAGCATTGCTAGAACTGGTCCCATCTGCCTTCATTTCCACCTCTTCCCTCTTGCTTCCACTGACTTACCTTTACCCAAAGCAAACATTTTATAATTTCCTTGCTTTTTAAAGTTTTATCATATGATTATTCACTTAAAAAGTTTATGTTTGTTTATTTTTGAACTTTACCAAAGTGGAGTCATTGTGTACTTGGCCTTTGTAACTTGCTTTTTAACTCAATATTATGTTTTTAAGATTTATATTAAATATCGAATGAAGCTGTAGTTCATTGATTTTACTGTAGAATGTTAATCTGTTGTATGTCACAAGTTATTTATTCACTCTCCGGTTGATGGACATTTGGAGCCTTTCCAGGTTTTTCTATTATGGATGATGCTGCAATGGGTAGTATCTTTTGGTTCACATATACGAGTCTTGGGAATATACCTGGAAGCAGAACTGTTGCATCATAGACTAGGCAGATATCCAAAAGATAATATAACAACAGTTATACTATAATAAAAAGTTATATTAAGGGTGAGTGATCAAAACATTTTTTCTGAATAGAAGTATGTGATTAAAAATGTTTGGTGACCATTGGTCCAGAGAATAAAGCTTAAACCCCCATCACTCCCAGATCCAGCTCCAAATTCCCTCTTCCAACTCCATATTTCCTAATAGCAAGTCTCTTATGTTCCTGCTGCTATGAGGTTCCACTGCATGCATCACTACAATAACAATATGATAATTCTTAGTCAGGCTGCTTATTTCATGCCAGTCTCCCCACCTTCATTTTTGTATCTCTAGCCCTATGCTTCCATGTAGCTGGCAAAATTAAGTATCTATTGAATGACTGAGTGATTGTAGAATGGTAGTTGCACCATTGTTGAGAAGATAAATGAAGTATCATAACACAAAAGACTGAGCTACTGAGCTCACTGGGGAAAAGGTATTATATAAAATCAAGCTATTAGTGGTCTATGATGGTTGTGGTGGTTTGAAGGTGCCTGTACTCCAGAAAAATATGTTCTTAAATCAGGTTACTTCAGCTAAGGTGTGTCCCACATCAATTGGGATGGGTCTTTATCCTACTACTGGAGTCCTTTAAAAGGGAATGAAATACAGGCAGAGAGAGAGAAAGCCACAGATGGAGCAGGCAGAGGCTGAACATCAATGGAACCTGGAGATGTGAACTCGTTCCTTGCCATTTAACAAACTAAGGACCAAAGATCACTGGCAGCCAACCCCAGAAGCCACAGTCTTCGGTGAGGAAGCATCGCTTTGATGACACCTTGATTTGGACTTTCTATTAGACTCAAAACCACAAGTTAATAAATTCCCACTGTTTTAACTGAAACATTTCATGGCATTTGCTTCAGTAGCCTAGGAAACTAAAGCAATGATATTAATCAATGGTGTTCTACACACTGGGTGTAAAACATGCATTTTTGTTTAGTATCAGTCAAGAAAGCCAACACTATATTTGCTCCTTACTTTTCCCTAGACTCACTAGCAGTATAGGCAAAGCAATGTAAAAGTTCAGCCTCTAAGTTATGTTCTCTTGATTTATATTCCTAGAAGGAAGAAACTACATTGGAACAGAAAGATAACTGGACTAGGAATCAGACAGACCAATATTTGTCTCAACTCTTTCTTTGACTAGCCCTGTGATTTTACCAAAGACACTCAATTTCTTTGACTTTCTGTATGGTAATTGAAAAAGAACTATTGTGTTATTAGCATGTGCCAGGCACAGTGATAAGCAATTTAGTTGGATTATCTCATTTAATAATGGGTGTAAATATTATCTCCATTTTAAAGAAATGGCAAAAGAGGCTCAAGAGATTTTTACAATGTGCTCAAAGTCCTACAGACAAAAGTCACTTATTTTCCTTTTCTGGAACCTGTTCTACTTTGCCCTGGCCTCTTCCCAGCATTTTTGAAAGTATCAAATGAGATAATCTATGTGAGAACATTTTATAATTTTCAACACCGTAACCATTCAACAAATATTTACTTTAGCACTTAGCCCATGCACTATTCCATAGCAGGCAACAGAAAAACAAAGATGAATTAAACTGTCAGCATCTGGGACGTCTTGAAGTCTAGTCCTGGAGATAAAAATATCTGTAAATGTCAGCAACACAATGATGAGCTATCTTCCCCCCTAGGGTGGAAGTCAAGCAAGATTTCACAAAAGAAATGCCATTGAACTCTAACATTTTAAAAGAGGGGTAGGAGTTTTCTAGTACAGACTGGGTTGAAAAGCATACAGGAGATGAGAACAAATGCAGTGACTATGGATGTAAAACATGATATCTGGGAATGGCAGGTTTTCCTTTTTAACCAAAGAACAGGTGTGGGGCCGCATACAGTAGAAGATGACAGCCGAAAGAAAAGTAAATTGGAACCAGATTATAAAAGACTTTGCAGTTTGGATTTCTTTCTTCTTCTGTATGCTTTATGGTGGGGGTCACATTTCATTCTTTTCCCATGTGACTGTCCCATTACTGCGGCACCATTTGTTGAATTTTTTTGAGGGGTGGAAGGAAGTATACAGGCCGGGAATCAAAACTGAGTCTCCCTCATTGACAGGCAAGATGGAGTTTGGATTTTTTAATGGGCTAATAGGTATTACAGAAGGGTTTTTAGTAAGTAAGTACCATGATGATTGGCATAGTAATGATGACAATTATTTTTACAATAACAATAGTAGGTAGCCACTAATATGCTCCAATAACTACATTAGCATATGGCCGATCTACTTAATCCTCATGGTACCCTGTGAGGTTGGCATTGTTTTTACCCCAGATACAATACTCTTAACCACATTTCCACATTGTTGCAACAGTGGTGACCCCAGAATGTCAACACAGTAGATTAGATGAGGCAATCCAGTTGGTAGGTGTAAGGGGCTAGGAGGTGAGCTGGCTTTTTATTTTTTCAATTTGAATTTACATAGCAAATACATTATTTATTCTTAATTTAGTTTGCATGGCTTGAGGGTACAGTGGCAGAGATGGGGAATCTAAAGGAGCCCCCACAGAGCTCGCTCAGAGTGCCACCACAGAGCAGCAATATGGAAGGAGAGGGCAGACTTACAGGGCATCATTACTAAGTGTCAATAGCTGCAGCACATCAGCAAAGCTAATGGAGGGCATCAAAAGCACTGAAGTGGTAGTGGTGACATGGTTAGCCCAAGCATACAACCAGCTTTCACACATAGACAAGCTTATGTACATATATGACCTCATGCCTTGCTGACCACAGTTTTGCAAGACAGCAGATAAAGGATGCAATTAGCCATGCCTTTGTTACGTGCACAAGAAGTCAACAGGTAGTTCAACTTCAGACATTTTACTGTTACCCCAGAGCAAACTAAACCATATAGACGAAAGCAGCTCTTGTTCTAGGTAGAAAAATATTCTGACAGTGAGAAACCGTGCATTACGCATTACAAGGATGCTGGGTTATGAGTTTGTCCTGCTAGAATGCCCCCCTTCTTCCACCACACTTGGAAACAAGGTCTACTGGGTCTTGTATTCCATGAATGTCCATGCTGACAGGCACTAGAAACCCAGACCCTTCCTCCAGGACCGTCCCTCTTTGTCCAAATATTTACTTGGCTGGGGAAGAATCTAGAAATTCAGATAAATTACTTGGACTTAAAGACTAGGCAGATCTTGTTGGTTAGGCCCACACACATATTTTTTATTAGCAGAAAATGATGACCCAGATTTGGTAAGAAAGACAGAGCACTTTAGGGGTAGGCAGCATAACCGAGTGCTTGTATAAAGACATACATGTGACACTTCCTCCTGTGCACACTCAGAGATACTCACTTATTATATTGGTTTTGTCTGTGTACAAGCCGAGCTCTGCTACTAGACTCTAAGTTCCTAGATAGCAAAAGCTTTAACTTCTTTTTTTTTAATGGTGGAACCACAATTGCACCTAAGATTTTCTTTCACTCATTAAAAAAAAAACATGATATTAAGCACATACGTATTTGTTTACAGTTTGAATAAATAAGGAATGAATGAGTAAGTGAATGAATATAAAAGCAATTGGAGGGGGAGGCAAGGGTAGTTCAGTGGTAGAATTCTCATCTGCCATGTGGGAGACCTGGGTTCGATTGCTAGTCCATGCACTTCCCAAAAAACAGAACAAAAAAAAAATTCAACAAATGGTCCTGCAATAACAGGATACTCACATGGAAAAATAACAAAATGTGACCTTGCCATACAGATTACAGAAAAAGAAAAAAAGCAAATGAAGGACTTTAACAAGAATAGCAATGGGTGTAACTAAACATTACCAGATTCTGAGCTAGTCTTATCTGTCACCAGTTTATTTGTAAGAGTTAGCCCTGTGTAGAATGAGTGTAGTGTTAACAACATACAGAATTTGATTTTTCCTTTAATGCTGCTTGTCCTCTGCCACTACCACATTTAGTGGTCAGTAATCCAACTTGGGCAGATGCCAAATTCAGGATCTCTGCAGCATTTCACAATGGAGATGGGAAACTAGCATTTATTGTTGTTTCAGGATGTGCCAAGCTTTTTCATGAGTCATTTCAATTCTTACAATAACCCTCTGAAGTAGTATTATCCCTCTTTTATATATACAAAGAAAGTAAATTCATATCAAAGGAAGGATTTTTTTCTTGTTCCTATATGATTATTTGCTCATATATGTCTTCCTATCTAGACTAGGGTTCTCAAAAAAGCCTTCTTTAACCAAAAATATCTCAATCCCTGCCTTTGTATCTATATCTAAAATTCTTAGATTATTCATACTTTGGGCTATGGGCACTGGGCACTGATACTATATGTCAACATGCAAACATGATCTAGAGGGGTTACAAACGAAGTCATCGTTAATCATTAACACTTGGATTCACATTGGTTTCTGAGATTTCTTTTAGGAAGCAAAGCCCTGAGGAAATGAAACCCCAAACCAAATATTTTGAAACCTTGCCCCACCACAACAGGGGACTTAAAATGTGGAGGCCCTAAACAGTTGAGCAATATGGGGGCTAAAAATCTCCCAAATCCTCCATGCTCTCCAGTCCATTCAGAAGGCTGTCATTGAAAACAAGAGGTTACTCAAAAAACACTGGAAGGGCAGGTGTGACAAGCTTAGTCTGGAGTAGAATATGGATTCCAAACCTACAGTTTCTCCAGAGATTTTTGGTCTGCATCACTCCACAATGTCACTCATATTCTTTTGCATAACTTGTGGCAGTTTCTATTCCATAACAAAGGAATGGAAACAATTATGAGGATTCATCAGGCCCCAAACTGAGCCCAAGGAATTGCCACAATCCGTGGAGGTTCTATAAAAGACAAAGAGGTGACCATGAGCCAGCCCCTGCCCCACCCAGTAAGATTTAGAGGTTCCTTTATCATTGGTGATGATGCTTCAAATCATTTTAGGATGGTGGAACTCAAAACTGGCAAAAGCTTAATGATTACTTTGGGGTTGTGATAACTGGCTGTCCACCCTACTCCTTTACACTTTTTTAAATTATGAAAGCCTTTGACATTATAAATGAACTTTGCCTTGGAACTTTGCTAGCTTCTAAGTATTCTCAGCCTTTCTGGACATAGTAAAGAACAGTATTTCCATTAAATGAAGACTCAGCAGGCAATACAATAGTCTACTTCTTTTTTTATCCCCCAGCTATGGCAAAACTCAATAGGAAAAAAAATAAACAAAGGACTTTTCTTCAGTAGAAGCAGAGATGACAAATGCCCATTTAACAGCCTGAATTTTAGTCACCACAAATGATCTGGTGGGTGACAGATTTGCTGCCTGAATTGAAATGACATCTAGCCATTCATATTCAGACAAGGGGAAGTACCAGAAAGGTGGTTAAAACCTAAATGGAGTTCTACCTAGGCAAATATGCTCTGTAAGATATCCCTTCTTCTCTCTGTGTTTACTGACCAGTTGTGTTCCCAGCTGTCTCAGCTACTCTCAGGTCACCAGAAGTGGGAGGTATTTCATGATGGGTCTGATTTCATGATGGGTTAGATCATGGCAGACAAAGCTGCATGTCAGAGTTGAGGCTTTAGTTTAACTTATCAGATAAATAACGTTGATATGACACCTGGCAGGGTGCATAAGAGGTGAAAAGGGAGGTGTGGAACCCATGTATGTTCTATAGAGGACCTGCTTGATAAGCATGTAGTGTCATTCCAGGTGAGTCCAAGGGCAAGACCAGTCATTTTGCTATTCATGGATCTATTTCTTCCTGAAAACCAGAGTTTCTGTTTGTATCTCTGAGGACCCATGCCAATTTCATCGATACGGATATTTTGGGTTTAAATGTAATAGCAAATTCTCTTAATTCATGGCTTCATTTTATTTGGGCACTTGTGTCCTGTATATCTTTTTTTTTTTTTTACATGGGCAGGGACCTGGAATCGAACCCGGGTCCTCTGGCATCGCAGGCAAGCATTCTTGCCTGCTGAACCACTGTGGCCCGCCCCCTGTATATCTTTTATGTAGGGAGATAGGGAGATCTAACTACACATCAGCTGTCATCATTTGCTTCAGGATCTGCTATAAAAAGCATACCTTAAATTGATTAGCTATTTGTTCACCTTCAAAGTCAGCCATAGAATTAGCATGCTAGAGCTGTTGGAAACCAGAAGAACTGTCCATTCTAAAGTTCCTGTTCTTGAGGAGGGGTAGGAGAACCAAAGCTGTGAATCGTTTCGTCCAAGACCATATGGCAAGTTAGAAGCAAAGACAAATTTGGATTTGAGACATCTGACTTCTACTTTTTTAATGATTCAAATCTAGAATATAATTTCCTGATCAAATTATTTAAGATGCTCTAGAGAAAAGGTAAATTTATATTTGGAACAAAGTGAACAGCTTCCAACTTAGGCTGACTTTGAATTTTTGGCTGGAAATTGGCCAAATGAACAGTTATATCTGAAATTCTTAATAACCGCTAAGATATTTGCAGATTCAATAACTGTTATGCCAAAGCTTGTTTTGACTTTTACAGATTGTTACCATTTTGCTGCTAATATTTACTTGGGATTATGGAGTCAGCAGAAGACAATTCAAGGCTTCCAAACTATCTACCCAGATACAATATGAATCCAGATTCCCCATTCTTCAGCAGTGTGCTGTATTTATGTCCTCAACTCTTCTTTTGCAGTTATTTCACAATAATCTCTTAGAAGATCTATGTGAGTCTTTTCCAGTCTATTTCATTTCCAAATTCTCTATCTAGTCATTTATTCATTCACTCATTTATTCTATAGGTACATGGAAATTTATCACATAACAGGATACAAAGATGTATGACAATTTCTCTCCTCAGAGTTCATAGTCTGGTGAGGACAAACAGATTTTAACATGAAAATACCATTAAAAAATCTGAGATTCGAACTCATATGCCCATGAAAACCAGCTACATAATTATGTGATTTTTCTCTAGTGAGGTAGATTGACGTGTTTTTATGTAAATGCTTCTCATATCAAACATGCAATATTGGCAGAATACACAAAGGTTCCTAAGAGGTTAAAATGATATCAATAAATCTCAGGGACAACATCTGTCTAGTGCATTGCTTTTGACCTACACATAACATAGGTACCTAGCATACACTCTGAGCTCAATATTTTTTTTTTACTGAAAAACTGACCATAGCCATAAATGGATAGCTGAGCCTTAAACTCCAGTCTCCTAAACTTGAGTCCAGTGTTTTCCCTATTGCATCCATTTTCAGTGTCAGCTGTGGCCTTTACTTCTCCTTACTTGTTGGTTGCAATGATGCTCATCTACTTCCAGTCCCCCCTAGTAAAGATATACTATACTGGTTAATAAATGCTTATGAGGCTAACAAACTTAAAAACAGTCTCAGGTGAGGCAGACGATAGTTGGTTTTCTAGATATTGCACCTTAGTTGCATAGATAATTTGAATAAGGTGAGTTAATCATGCACCACTCCCTTTGCAGAATGTCAGTCTTGGGAGTTCTGCAGCAAATTTTATAGGAGGAGTGAGGAACCATAGGTGTGACATTTTCTAATGGAAAGCAGCTATTATGAAATGTCTGTATTTTTCATAATAAAATCATGGAAATGATGGAAAAAGTAATTATGATAATGACAATGTTGAGTTTGATAATAACAAGAAAAATGGTTTCACTTATTGAGATCCAACAATATTCCAGCAATGTTTTGCCTAAGACATAATGACAAAGTGGAGTTATCCCTAGGTAGTGTAACATTCAAATATTAATCAATATGATTAATCATATTAACAGACAGCTAGGTTGAATTATAAACCCCAGTTCTTAATCTTAATCCACATTTCTGTGAGTGTGAGCCTTTTGTAAATAGGACTTTGTGTGGTCAGCTGAGTGAGGATGGGTTGTAATCCTATTACTGGGAGTCTTACAGAAAAAAAGCCATGGAGAGGTGCAGGAAGGGAAGTCAGCACAGCCCAGAAGCAAAAGGAGAGGCTGTTACCATGTGCATTGCCATATAACAGAAAAGCCAGGGACCCAAAGTTCACTGGCAGCCAGCCCCATAATGACATGGTCTTCAGGGATGGAGCATTGCCATGCCAATGCCTCAGTTTAGGACTTTTCTAATTTATTGTGAGCTGATAAATTCCTGTTTTTAAGCCAACCTATTGTATGGTATTTGTCTTAGCAGCCAGGAATCTAAGACACAGACTAAAGAAAAAATATGATTATCTCATTATACAAATAAAAAGCATTTGAAAAAAAATCCAATACTTTTTCTTGATAAAATCTCTCAGCAAATTAGGAATTAAAAGGAAATTCCTTAACGTGATGAAGGTCATCAGTGAAAAGTGATAAATTGTGGTAGTCAGGGTTCTCCAGAGAAACAGAATTTATATATATAAAGAGATTTATTATGGGAGTTGGTTCATACAACTGTGGGGATTGGCAGGTCTGAGTTCTGTAGGACAGCCACAAATTAGAAGCTCTGATGAAGGTGAGGTAGAAATCCTCAGGAGAGGTTGACTGGCAGGAATTCTTTCTTATTTCTGAGATCTTCAGTTCTGAATAAGAAGACTCTACTCACTGCTGAGGGCTAGTCTCTTTTGTTGACGGTGGATGCAATCAGCGGTAGATGCAATCAACTGACTATAGCTGCAAATCCATCTATGAAATATACTCACAGTAACAGGCCAGTGCTTGCTTAACCAAACAACTGGACCCCATAGCCTAGCCAAGTTGACACGTGAAAATAACCATTACTCTAATGTCATAATTAACTGTGAAAAGCTGAATGCTTTCCTCGTAGGATCAAGAATGAGATAAAGATGTCTCAACACTGTGTTAGAGATTCCCACTAAGGTAAAGTAAGAATAAGAAATAAATGGCATACTGATTGGAAATGAAGAAATAAAACTGCCTTTATTAATAGATGACTTTACTGTTTATGTAGAAAATCCTAAATTCTTTTCTTAAAAGACACTAAAACTAACCAGTGAATTTAGCAAAGCTGAAGGATACAAGATTAAATTTTAAAAATCAATTGTGTTTCTGAATAGTAAACAATAAGCAATTAGAAATTGTTTATTAGAACACCATTTACAATAGCACAAGAAATATGAAATAGAGAAAAATTTGATAAAAGATGCATAAAATCTATACAGTCAAAACTATAAAACATTGCTGAGAGAAATTAAAGGAGACCTAAATGAATGGAGCGATATACTGTGTTCATAAACTGGAAGATTTCACGTTGCTAAGATGCAACCCTCCCCAAATTTATCTCTAGATCCAAGGCAATCCCAATAAAAATCCCAGAAGACATTTTTATGAAATGATAAATATTATAAAATTTATAAGAAAATTCAAAGAACCCAGAGTAACTTATTTTTTGAAAAAAAAAAGAAGCAAAGTTGGAGGACTTATCTTACCTGATTTTAAAACTTATTTAAAGTTACACAAGATAATATAATATTGACGTGAAGATAGACATACAGATCAATGGAACAAGAGTTCAGAAATAGTCCCACATGTCAATTTGTTTTTGACAAAGGTGCCAAACTAACTCAATGATGAAAGAATAATATTTTCACCAATAATGCCAGAACAATTGATTAATAAAATGTCTTAAAACAAAATTAAAAATCCTCTATCTTTACTTCCTACCATATGCAACAATTAACTCAAAATGGGTCATAGATTAAATGTAAGATAAAATTTCTTAAAGAAAATATAGTCTAAACTCTTGAGGCCATTCAATTTGGCAAAAAGAACACAACAAAAGCTTTAAATTAAAAAATACATAAATTTGGACCTCATTAAAATAAAAAATTTTGCTTTTTGAAAGATATTAAATGAAAGGTAAACCACATCTTAGTAAAAAAAAGATGTGCAAACATTTATATGACAAAGGCTTGTGCCTTTAACATGTAAATAACTCTTACAATTCAGTAATAAGAACACTATCAACGGAATGAGAAATGGGCAGAAGATTTGAGCTTATACTTTGACAAAGAAGACATACAAAAGGCAAAAAAGCACCTCCAAATATGATCAGCATCATTAGTCATTAGGGAAATGCAAATTAAAAATCACAGGGCTTTATTACTGCACATCCACCAGAAGGCTAAAATTAAACAGGCTGACAATACCATGTACTGCTGAAGATGTGGAGCAAATGGAAATCTCTTACACTCCTGATAGAAACATGTAATAGTACCAACCCTTTAGAAACCAGTTTAGTAGTTTCTTAAAAAGTCAAGCATGCAGCTACCAAGTGCCCCTGCCATTCCACCTCTAGTTATTTATCCAAGAAAAATGAAAACTTGTACACAAGGTGCTCATAGCTTTATTTGAAATAGCCAGGCACTAGAAACAATTTATACATCTATCATAAACATTTTGTGACATATGCATACAATGGAATACTGCTCAGCAATAAAAAGGAATATGTCATTAATACATGGAAAAGCACGGATGGATCTCAAAATAATTCTGGTAAGTTAATAATGGAAGACAAAAGCAAACATACTGTATGATACTATTTATATAGAATTTTAGAAAATATAAATTCACCTATATTACAGAAAGTAGATCAAGGGTTGACTGGGGATAGTGGTGGGTGCAGGCAGAGATGGGTTACAAAGGGGCACTAAGAAATCTTTGTGGGAAAAGCATATATTCTTTTCCCTGATTGTGTATATCATGGTTTATACATATGTCAGAGAGCTCTCAAATTGTATATTTAAACATGCATATTTTTATTGTATGTTGATTACCTTTCAATAAAACTATAAAAATAAAAGATAAAAATGAGATACAATAGTACTTCTCTACCATGAGTATAAGTAGTCCAGGCTGATATGGTGGCTTTGTGGTGTCTGGGACCCAGCCTTCTTCTATCTGGTTGCTCTGCAATTTCCTACATGCAGTTTTCTTGTGAGTCAAAATTGTTTTCCAGGGTGGGCCACAGTGGCTCAGCAGGCAGAGTTCTCGCCTGCCATGCTGAAGAACTGGGTTCTATTCCCAGTGCCTGCTCATGCAAAAAAAAAGCCTTCCGGTGATTTTTATCTCCACATTGTAGCCAGTGGGGAAGAGAAAAAACAAGTAGGGAAGCACATGCTTTCTTTTGAGGGCATAAACTGTACATTGAACACCTCACTCCTGCCAACGTCCCATTGAACTAAGCTAACATGACCACAACTTACTGCAAGGGAGGCCAGGCCACTTAGCCTCTACCTGTGATACAATGCACGCAGCTAAGATGCAGGGTTATGGTTATTAAAGGAAGACAGGGAGAATGGATATTGAAGCTAGATGTCTCTACTGCAACAAATCTAAGCATCTTATATGCAATTTCACTTGAACCAATACAATGAATAAGCTATTGATTATACCATAGCCTTAACAAGTCATAGGCCAGAAACATTGTCTATTTCTTTCTTCTTTTGTGAGATGGCCGAGCAGGTGTGGAGTTAAAAAAGGAATGCTCCCCTGGATCCTATAACCAGAGTTCACAACCAGAGTTCACAGCTGTGTGGGTATTGAGAAGATGTGAAAATTGCTTATAATTTTCCAGCATCTTTTAATGTTATTACCTTGCTGAGCACACCGTAAGTTGCTAAAACTTCAGGTTCTTTGACCCATGACCATCCAGGTCCACCAAAATTTCAGAGTCTGCACGATGCGGATAATTCCAATCTGGATGAAAAACTGGAGTGATTTTTTATGTGTTTGTCAGCTATTGTCATGGTCAGGTTCGCGTGTCAGCTTGGCCAGCTGGTGGTGCCCGGTTGTCTGGTTGGGCAAGCGCTGGCCTATCGGTTGCTCTGAGGATATTTCATGGACTTAAATTATGATCACGCTGACTGCATCCACAGCTGATTGTATTTGCAATCAGCTGAAGGGAGTGTCTTCTGCAATGAGTGACACTTAATGTAATCATGGGAAGGCTTTTAAGGAGGATTCAGAAGAGACAGTCACTCTTCCTTCTTCAGCCAGCGAATCTCTCCTGTGGAGTTCGTCCAGACCTTTCGTCACAGCCTGCCTTATGGATTTTGGACTCTTTCATTCCTATGGTTGCTCAATCAGCCTCTCCTGAGAGTTCAGTGAAGAACTTCATCAGAGTTGCCAGCTTGTGGCCTGCCCTACAGACCATGGGCTCTACATTCCATGGTTCCATGAGTCATTTTTATAAATTTTGTATCTACAGATATTTCCTGCTGATTCTGTTTCTCTAGAGAACCCTAGCTAATACAGCTATTTTCTAGGAAATGGTTCTTTTCTGATCACGTGTGTACTTAGGATCATCAAAGTACTAAAGAATTTTATAGGTCTGCTACAAAAAGGAGGTTGCTTTTTCTACCTGAAGGTAGTAAATAGTGAAGGTTGTCTGCAAAAGTGAAAAGTAGCTGTAAACATTCTTTTTCTGGGGACTTTTTAATTCATTCTGGAATCCAAAATAACATTTTTATTTCTCCTTAAGCAAAACTCATCTAAACTTTAAATAAAATACTCTGCTAAGATAGGCTCTTCTCTCTCTTTTTCCTCCTTGATGTCTTATCTTTTCATTGTAGTTAGTTTTGCCATCCTATTTTTTAAAAAAATATTGTTCCATTTTTTTTCTCTCCTTTCATAGAACTTACATTCTCCATGTACTTTGAATTCAAAATTTAATACTTATCATTTTAAGAGGGAGAAGACCCCGATGAAGAGAAGAAAAATGTATCTATAGTTGCCCCATCAGTACTAAGAGATTTCCAAGATTTAAGGAAAAACATTCTTTTAAGAAATCTGTTCCATTGTTCCCTGAGAGTGTTTGAACTTATTAAAATACATACTCTTAATTGTTGGCTTGGAAAATAAGAATAGTTGCTGTAACCGTGGGGCAGGGGAGGGTATCTAATTTCATGGGTGAATATAAAAATCAGAGAATAGATATTAAGGAAGAGGTACAGAGAGTCACTAAAAGATTAGAAACAATATGCCCAATCTAGGTTGTTTGGTTGTCTCTATAGTTTTGCCAGGTTGACATTTATTCATGTTAAGCATATTTGGATTTCAACATGGAATGATAAATTTGACACCCATGACATTCTTTTGTTTTGGCTTTCATAGCAGCCAGTTGGGGTTCTGCTGCCAGCACATTGCTCGGTGATGATTTTTTTTTACCCATGCTAGTTTGATTTGTTTCTTCTATTTTGTAATTACCATCTCTTTGAGAGAACCCTCAGTGGAAAGGATGGTTGCAATATTTTTTAAACACGAAATTAGATCTAAAGGATTTTAGATCATTGTATTACCCCAGGCAAAATAAATGTTCTAAATTTTTTAGATATTCATTTAAAATCACAACCAAACACTTCCATCTGTGGCTCAGCATCTTGAGTATTATTGGTTGGACAGGAGGTTGTCAAACATGTTGGGGATGAACTGATGGACCCCCCAGTTCTGAGACTGGTCAGCCAACCATGCAGCCTTGGGCAAAACAGCAGGGTCATTCAGGGTCTGGTAGCTGAAAAGGCAAATGAGAGCAGTGTGGGCTGGGGGTGTCTATAGTGTCGGCTGTGGGTGTCTATAGTGTAGGGTGGGGCTGCCTTTAGTGTGGGGTGGGACTGTCTTTAGTGTGGGCTGGTTGTCTTTTGGATTATAACTGCAGACCTTCGTTTTCCTAGAGATGTGCTCTCCTTCCACTTGTTCAGTCCCTTATTATACCAATAAGGTTGGAATTGTTGTTGAAATTGTTATTTTTTAATACTGATTAACAATAATAATAGGCCATTATTATTATCCTACTAAAGGCTTTGCATGAACTATCTCAATCATTAACCATCACACTAATACTATGAAATTTGTATTATTCATTATAAGCTGTGTTTCACAAATGAAGACACTGAGACTGACATTTGGTAAATAATTTTCCGGGGCTCACACAGCTTTTATGTGGTGAGGTGGGCACATCAATCAGTTCTCTCTGATGCTTTTTCTTTTAATTTCTTAAAACTTTTTTTGAACATTAAGTATATTTTATATTTCTTTGTTTTGTGTGAAAAATGACATATATACAAAAAAGCAATAAAATTCAAAGCACATCGCAACATTTAGTTGTAAAACAGATTTCAGAGTTTGGCATGAGTTACATACATTTTAGGTTTTCACTTCTAGCTGCTGTAAGATACTGGAGACTAAAAGAAATATCAATATATTGATTCAGCAATCATACTCATTTGTTAAATCCTACTTCCTCTGTATAACTCCACTATCACATCTTTCTCACTCTTTAGGGGTATTTGGGCTATGTCCATTCTAACTTTTTCATGTAGGAAGGGGCTGTCAATAATACAGGATGGAGGGATGGAATTAGTTGATGTTCTGGAGAGGCTGGCTCCTCTGCATTTCAGGACTTATCTGGTCTGGGGACCCATCTGGAAGTTGTAGGTTTCTGGAAAGTTACCCTAGTGCATGGAACCCTCTCTGACTCTTAACTGATATACTTCCTCTCCGATAAGAGAGAATAAAGAAAGATAAAACCCTTCTTTATACCGAAATAGTTTCCTCTTGTTGAAAACTATAAGACAAACATGGCATGCAAAAATATTTTAAATAGCCTACACTGAAAACATCCTTGCCATGTAGTTATTGATAATCCTGAATATTTCACTTCACACATAAATTAATATATGTACATACCATCAGATTTCAATCTCACTGCCTAACCTCATTTCCTGCCAACTGGTCACATTCAAACTGTGCACCATTACCCAATATCCTGTGAGCTCTCACACTTATGGACCTCCAAATATGCTTCTGCCAGAAGTGAACTTCTTTTACATTTAAACTGTCAAGTTCCTACCCATCCATTGTAGCATTTTGTGGGGACTTCTTGGAGAATGAATTGCTTCTTTCTCTGTGTTCCCACATCAATTCATATATACCTTTATTATGCAGAGATTTTAGTATAGCTTTTAAAATTAATAATATATGCTGGTTTTAAAGAATTAAAACAGCAAAAAGGAGTTTACAGTGTAAAAGTATGTCTCCCTCTCACACTTCACAGGCAGCCTCTCCTGAGCTAATGCCTATTCTCTGTGATTGTCAATGCTCACAGAAATTTAATGTACACAAAGCTTTTTGGGTTTTACAAGATCAGTAGCCTGTTTAAGTGCTTCACACCTTCTGTTTTTTTTCTTTTTTGTTTGTTCTTTTTTTAAAAAATTTTTTTCTTAATTTGAAAATATACCTTGAATTCTTTCCATAGAGCATATAAACCTTAATATTTGTAATAATAACTCAATATTTTATTATACAGGTATATAATAACTATCCCCTATTGATGGACATATGGATTGTTTCTAGGCTTTCGCTGTTACCAAAAATGATGCAGGAAAAATTCTTGTTTGTTTACAGTGAGAGGAAGAGAGAGAGAAAGAGAGAGAGAACACAGGGCTCTGAAGCCATATTTCCTGGGTTGAGCCCTGGCTTTCCACTACTAAGTCTTATGGTTTTAAGTTACTTAACCTCTGCACGCTTCAATTTCTTAATATTTTAAATGGAGGCTATAATAGTATCTTCATAAAGAGCTTTAATGGCTAGCAGGTAGAAAACACTAAAAATCTGTTCACTCCAATTATTATCAAGGTCATATGTCTTCAGGCATATGCATGAATATAGTTATAAGATAAATTCCTTAGTTTTACCTAATGTTCTTTTTCTATTCCAGCATCACATCCAAGATACCACATTGCATTTAGTTGTTATTCATCCTTAAGCTCCTATCAGCTATGACAGTTTCTCAGACTTTCCTTGTCTTTGATGACGGCTATGGTCAGGTTTATGTGTCAACTTGGCCAGCTGGTGGTGCCCATGTGTCTGGTTGGGCAAGTGTTGGCCTGTCTGTTGCGATGAGGACATTTCATGAATTTAAATCATGATTATGTTGGCTGCATCCACAGCTGATTGCATTTGTAATCAGCCAAGGAGAGTGTCTTCTGCAATGAGTGATGCTTAATCTAATCACTGGGAGGCTTTTAAGGAAGATTCAGAAGAGACAGTTTCTCTTCCTGCTTTAGCCAGTGAGCCTCTCCTGTGGAGTTCATCCAGACCCTTCATTGGAGTCATCAGCTTCATATCCTACTTACGGATTTTGGACTCTTCCATTCTTACAGTTGTCCAGCCAGCCTCTCCTGAGAGTTCGTTGAGGAACTTCATTGGAGTTACCAGCTTGCAGGCTGCTCTACAGACCTTGAACTCTATGTTCCCATGGTTACATGAGTCACTTTTATAAATTTTATATCTATGGATATTTCCTGCTGATTCTGTTTCTCTAGAGAACCCTAGCTAATACAGCTTGGTACTGGGAGTTGTTCTGAAGAAGCAGAATCTTAAAAATGGGTTTTTACAATGGGTTTTCTACTCTGACTGGACTCAAAGGCACTAAGGACTCTGTTTCCCATAATCAGAATGATACTGCCAATTCATAGGGTGAGTCAGCAAAAGAGATAGTCAAAATATCACCTTTGGGAGAGGACATCACCACATGAGGAGAGGCAGGGATACAAGCCAAGAAACCTAGCAACAGAATGTTATAGACTTTGGGAGAAAGCATTGCCTTGCTGACACCTTGATTTTTAAAAAATATTTTTATTGACAAATCTTCACGCACACATTCCATATATTGTGTACAATCAATGGCTCACAATCTCATCACATAGTTGTGTATTCATCACCATGATTTTTTTTTAGAACATTTGCTTCACTCTAGAAAATGAAAACAAAAAACTCATACATACTATATCCCTTACCCCTCAACTCACATTGACCACTAGTATTTCAATCTACCCAATTTATCTCACCCCTTGTCCCTCCTTGTGTTAGTTAAAAAACTGCCAGAATACGATATACCAGAAATGGAATGGCTTTTAAAAAGGGGGAATTTATTAAGTTGCAAGTTCACCATTCTAAGTGCTTGAAAATGTTCAAATTAAGACAAGGCTATGAAAATGTTCAAATTAAGACAAGGCTATGAAAATGTTCAAATTAAGACAAGGCTATAAAAATGTCCAAATTAAGTCATCCAGGGAACGATACCTTGGTTCAAGAAGGTCGATGATGTTCAGGGTTCCTCTTTCAGCTGGAAAGGCACCTGGCAATGTGCTAGCTTTCTCTCCAGGAAACTTCAACAGCTTCCCCGGGGGCATTTTCTTTCTGCTCCAAAGGTCTCTGGCTGTGTGGGCTTTGTTGGTTCTGATGTGATGCCTTGATTTTGGACTTCTTTCTCTTAGGCTTAAAACTGGTGCTTTTCAGGAAATGACGATTACTTTTTTACAATTCATCAGAAGAAGAGTGCAAAGCAAGTATTCATTTATCACCATTCACAAGGGGTTGAGAAGAGCCTGGCTATCATGCCACAAAAGATGTGTAAGCATATTTACCATTCCTCTTTCCAAACTCAATTAAGAAAACATCACCAAATTGTTAATTCAGCATTTCTCAGACCTGCATATGACCTATCTCTCAATCTGTTGGCCATGACTGGTCAAGATATTGAAATGGAAAACCTTCCAATCCCAGCAGCAAATGTAACTGTGGTGAGACTAATTATCAACAACCCTGCCTTGGTATTGATGGATGGAGTCATTTAATTTCTGGCCTCTGATTTCCTTCAGATCATCCCTGAAAGTCACTGCAGATGGATGTAAACAAACTAAATATAACCTTGCTTTGCCAAGGAGTGGTGGCAGCTTTACAACTTTTACCCCAACAAGTTCACATCAACTGCCTCATTGCAAAGAAGGAAGTGTTGAGCTATTTGTGTCTCCTGTAAACCAAAAAAGAGGAATTTCAGACGCTCTGCCATCTGAGGAAGTGCTGTATTCACTTACTATCAATGCTTTACATCAAAGTTTATCTCAATTTGGAATTGGAAGCCTGAGAAAAATGTTTTACCAGGGCAGCATGAAATGGACAAAATCTGGAGCAAAGAAGGATTTTATGCTGGTGTCATTTTTCTCAGCATCTTTGTTATTATAGTAACGTGTTTGGTGATTCACCATAGACTAAAACAAAAATTCCAGCTTTCCTTGAGACAAGATAACAAGAAAAACCAGGATATCCGCCTTTTGCCCCTCACGTTACAGCCAGCACAGGCTGAAGCAAAGGCACCCCACAGCATGGTTCAGCCCGAGCACGTCCCTGGGCACTGACCATCGTTGTGGACCCACAGGGCTGGTGCCGACCTGAAATCAGAGCTGCCGCTGCTGCCTACTCTTCTCCTTTCAGGATGAAGCTCATAGGACCTCAGGAGACATGAGATCCAACATATCTCTTACCTTGTACATGAGTAGCTTGGGGAACGTTGAGCCCCTTGTGGCTATAACAACACCTCGGGAGAAGTAGCAATGGAGTATTTGCAGTCAGCCAGCCGAATTCTCACAAAGTCACAGCTGAGGGATGTCGTGGCAAGATCACATTTACTCCAGAGTGAATTTATGGAAATACCAATGAACTTTGTGGATCCCAAAGAAATTGATATTCCATGATACAGAACTAAAAATCGCTATAAGACCATTTTGCCAAATCCCCTCAGCAGGGTGTGTTTAAGACCAAAGAATGTAACTGATTCTTTTGAGCACCTACATTAATGCTAATTATATTAGGGACTACAGCAGTGAGGAGAAAGCATTCATCGCCATGCAGGGACCCATGAGCAACACCATGAATGATTTCTGGCAGATAGTTTGGCAGGAAGACAGTCCTGTGATTGTTATAACCACAAAATTCAAAGAAAAAAATGAGAAATGTGTTCTGTCTGGCCAGAAAAAAGAAGGAAGGTAGAAGTTCTGGCTATCAGTGTGCAAGAATGTGATAATTACCCAGTTCGAAACCTTGTCTTAGAGCAAGGAAATCACACCCAACATGTGAAGCATTACTGGTACATCTCGTGGCCTCATCACAAGACTCCAGACAGTGCTCAGCCCCTTCTGCAGCTCATGCTGGATGTAGAGGAAGACAGATTTGCTTCTCTTGGCTGAGGACCTGTGGTTGTTCACTGCAGTGCAGGAATAGGTAGAACTGGGTGTTTTATTGCTGCATCCATTGGCTGTCAACAGTTGAAAGAAGAAGGAGTTGTTGATACACTAAGCATTGTCTGCCAGCTTTGTGTAGACCGATGAGTGCCAAGGATTGTCCAATGGAGACGTCAGAGCAGCATTATCAGTCAGAGCCTGTTCTGATCACCCTGACTTTGGGTGGAATGGCCCAAATCAGTGAGCAGTATGAATTTGTCCATCATGCCCTCAGCCTGTATGAGAGGAGACTTTCAGCAGGAACTGTCATGTAATTCACTGAAGACTTGGCAGAGCATCAATCTCTTGGGATGAGGCTTCTGAATAGCTTCCTGCAATGTAAGGAATGTGAAGCTCCAAAGCCAACCCATGGCATGGATTACAGAAGACCTGGCAACATATTAAAGATTGCCAGCACTTTGTGTATATGAATTCACTTGTAACATCCCCCAAGATATGTTGAATGGCCTATGCTGATGGAGGTATGATAGATTTCTCACATATCATAAGGCAGGTTTGTTTTGTCTGTATTGACTATTTGCCATACTAAATGTATGTAATATTCCGATATATGCCATCAGGTGATGACTGGAAAAGTTGCTGAAGAAACTATATTGCTTTGCTTAGATGATTTAATATTTGCAAAATATGTCTTGTGAATGGACTGTCACCTACTTAAACTGTTCCCATTTTAAGTGCTATTACCTTTCTCAGTTACCAGAATCTTGCTGCTAAATTTGCAAGGGATTGATGATGATTTTTAACAAATAAGTCCTGTTTTTGAAAAAAAAAAATTGAAAGCAGTAACTTTCAAATGGAAATGTGTCTTGATAATATTACATATTAAATGTGTATACATAGTACCTCCTATCAATCAATTACAGAGCACAACGTTTGTCTTTGGATATATATGTATTTACTCTATTATTGGACATAGAGGTGGCTTCTGTTCCAGGAGTCTATCCCATATATTTCTACATCGTGAGTCATTTAACTTTAAAAGGGAAAAACAAATTTGTAGTAACTAAGAAATATTAAGATTTTAAATATTTGTCCATCTTTTACTAAGAAAGAACTTTTGAACATGCTATCTACCTGGGACTCTCTCTTCCAATAAAAGGCAGATGCCTCTAGAAATGATGTCACCTCTCCCATTTCCAGAGGTGCTTCAAAAGGCTGCTCCCATGTATGTCCTTAAATTTCTGAAAGTGTTTAATCCTCAAGAGACAAATAAAGATAAAATAACTACAAAAATATATTTCACCATTGGAGTCTTCAAATACTTTGCTTGTATGAAGCCAGGCTCTGGGGGATAATGTTTTTGATGCCTTTACAGAGTTTTATGGAACTAGGAGGTATAGAGATGTTGGCTGATTGTTGTTAGATATGCTGTATACAATAATGAATGAACGGGATGGGTTTAAGGCTTCAAATGAGAAGCTTATAGCGCTGTATGACAGATGTAAACATTTCTATGAGTGCCCTGAAGGAAAATCTTATTTCATGTGGCCATAGACTTGAGATCTCTGAAAATCAGACTCAGAATCTTATTGTTAGAGTAGCAACTTTACAACATAAACTGAAATCTCAATCTTGCATGGTATCTGCCATTAAAGTGAGGGCATTGATTTCAGTGGGACCCTGAAAAATGGAATGGTGACATATGGATTGATAATGATGTCGGTGGAGACATTGAAACCCTAGGTCATGCTGAGTTTTCTCTAGATAACCCTGTAATAGTCTGCCCTGAGAACGTAGCTGCCCCACCTCCAGCCCGCCCTGAGGAGTTGGCTACCCAACCTCAACCTGAAGGGATCAGCCCTAGAATGATTAATCATGTTTCACCCGATGAAACTGCAAATGAATGCCCTGAAGCAGTGGCTTGGAAGTTACTTCTAATTCTTTTCATGACCCACCCTCATCACTCCTCATTTCTTCAGGACCTATAACTAGACTAAAGTCCCAACAGACCCCAAAAGGTGAGGTACAAAGTATCACCCATGAGGAGGTATGGTATGCTTCAAAAGAACTGCATGAGTTTTCCAATTTATATAGACAGAAATCAGGGGAATATATGTGGCAATGGATTCTAAGGGTGTGGGATCATGGTGGGAGGAATATAAAGCTGGATCAGGCTGAATTTATTGATATGGACTCAATAAGCAGAGATTCTGCATTCAGTGTTATAGCTTGAGGGGTTAAAAAAGGCATTAACAGTTTGATTGGATGGTTGGCTGAAACATGGATCAAAAGATGGCTGACATTACCTGAGATTGAAATGCCAGAACTGCCCTGGTATAATGTAGATGAGGGAATCCAGAAGCTTAGAGAGATTGGAATGTTAGAGTGGATTTATCATGGAAAGTCTCACAGTGGGTCCAGTGAGCCCCTGGACTGATTCTATAGTTATTTCCCCAGTTCCAGAAAGCATAATTGGAATAGACATACTGAGCAACTGGCAGAATCCTCACATTGGCTCTCTAACTCATGGAGTGAGGGCTATTATGGTAGGAAAGGCCAGGTGGAAGCCACTACAACTGCCCCTACCTAGCAAAATAGTAAATCAGAAACAACACTAGATTCCCGGAGGGATTGCAGAGATTACTGCCACTCTTAAGGACTTGAAGGATGCAGGGGTGGTGATGCCCACCACATCCCCATTCAACTCTCCTATTTGGCCCATGCAGAAAACAGATGGGTCTAGGAGGATGACAGTGGATTATCATAAGCTCAACCATGTGGTAACTCCAATTGCAGCTGCTTTTCCAGTTGTGGTATCATTGCTTGAGGAAATCAATGCATCCCCTGATACCTGGTATACAGCTATTAATCTGGCAGATGTTTTTTTCTCAATAGCTGTTAGTAAGAATCACCAGAAACAGTTTGCTTTCAGCTGGCAATGTCAGCAATATACTTTCACTGTCCTACCTCAGGGATATATCAACTCTCCAACTCTGTCTTGATCTTGTCCGCAGGGACCTTGATTGTTTCTCCCTCCCACAAAGACATCACATTGGCCCATTATATTGATGATATCATGTTGATTGGACCCAGTGAGCAAGAAGTAGCAACTACTCTAGACTTATTGGTAAGGCATTTGCATTTCACAGGATGGGAGATAAATCCAACCAAAATACAGGGGCCTTCCAGTGTGAAATTTCTGGGTGTCCAGTGGTGTGGGGCATGCCAAGATATATCTTCAAAAGTGAAGGCATCTGGCCCCTCCTATGACCAAAAAAGAGGCAGAATGCCTTGTTGGTCTCTTTGGATGTTGGAGACAAGATATTCCTCATTTGGGTGTGCTACTCTGGCCCATTTATTGAGTGACTAGAAAAGCAGCTAACTTTGAGTCAGGACCTGAACAAGAGGAGGCTCTGCAACAGATCCAGGCTGTGGTAAAAGCTGCTCTGACAGTTGGACCATATGATCCAGCAGATCCAATGATGCTGGAAGTGTCAGTGGCAAATAGAGATACTGTCTGGAACCTCTGGCAGGCCCCTATAGGAGAATCATAATGCAGACCTTTGGGATTTTGGACCAAAGTCTTACCATCTGTTGCAGATAACTACTCTTCTTTTGAGAAACAGCTTTTGGCCTCCTACTGGGCCTTAGTAGAGACTGAACAATTAACCATGGGCCACAAAGTTACCATGAGACATGAGTTGCCTATCATGAGCTGGGTGTTGTCTGATCCAACCAGCCATAAAGTTGAGCATGCACAGCAGCATTCCATCCTAAAATGGAAATGGTATATATGAAATAGGGCCAGAGCAGGTCCTGAAGGCACAAGTAAGCTACATGAGGAAGTGGCCCAAATGCCCATGTCCTGCATTCTTGCCACATTACCTTCTCTTTCCCAGACCAGAGCTATGGCCTCTTGGGGAGTTCCTCAACAGTGAATTGACTGAGGAAGAGAGAACTCTGGCCTGGTTTACAGATGGCTCTACATGATATGCAGGTACCACCTGAAAATGGACAGCTGCAGCACTACAACACCTTTCTGGGATGTCAATGAAGGACAGTTGTGAAGGGAAATCCTCCCAGTGGGCAGAATTTTGAGCAGTACACCTGGTTGCTCATTTTGCATGGAGGGAGAACTGGCCAGAGATGCATTTGTATACTGATGTTGCTAATGGTTTGGCTTGATAGTCAGGGACTTGGAAAGAATGTGATTGGAAAATTGATGACAAAGAGGTTTGGGAAAGAGGTATGTGGATAGATCTTTCTGAGTGGGCTAAAAACATGAAAATATTTGTGTCCCATGTGAATGTGCACCAGAGGGTGACTTCAGCAGAGGAAGGTTATAATAATCAATTGGATAAGATTATCCATTCTGTGGATACCAGTCAGCCTCTTTCCCCAGCAACTCCTGTCATTGCCCAATGGGCTCATGAACAAAGTGGTCATGCTGGTAGGGATGGAGGTTATGCATGGGCTCAGCAACAGGGACTTCCACTCACCAAGGATGGCCTGGCTACAGCCACTGCTGAGTGCCCAATCTGCCAGCAACAGAAACCCACACTCAGCACCTGATATGGCACCATTCCCTGAGGTGACAGCTGGCTACATGGTGAAGGGTTGATTACATTAGACCACTCCCATCTTGGAAGGGGCAGTGATTTGTTTTGACTGGTATAGACACATACTCTGGATATGGATTTGCTTTCCCTGAATGCAATGCTCCTGTGAAAACTACTATGTGCGTACTTACAGAATGCCTTATCCATCATCATGGTATTCCACACAGCATTGCTTTCATGGCATTCTCTGGTCTTACCATATTCTCCATCATCCAGCTGGATTGATAGAACAGTAGAATGGTCTTTTGAAACTCAATTACAGTGCCAGTTAGCAGGCAATACCTTACAGGGCTGGGGAGATGTTCTCCAGGAGGCTGTGTATGCTCTGAATCAGCATCCACTGTATGGTGCTGTTTCTCCCATAGCCAGGATCCATGGGTCCAGGAACCAAGGGGTGGAAATGGAAGTGGCACCACACACTTACTCCTAGCAATCGACTAGGAAAATTCTTACTTTCTGTCCCTGTGACCTTGAGTTCTGCTGAGCTACAGGTTTTAGTTCCAAAAGGGGGAGTGCTTCCTCCATGAGAAACAACAATGATTCCACTGCACTGGAATCTAAGACTGCCATCTGGTCACTTTGGGCTACTCATTTCCCTGGTTCAACAAGCCAAAAAGGGGATTATTTTACTGGCTGGGATGATTGACCCTGACTATCAGGGGGAAATAGGGCTGCAACTACACAATGGAGGTAAAGAAGAGTTTTCCAGAAATATAGGAGATCCTCTAGGGTGTCTTTTAGTACTACCATGCCCTGTGATTAAAGTCAATGGAAAACTGCAACAACTCAATCCAGGCAGGACTACCAATGGCTCTGAAACTTCTGGAATGAAGGTTTGGGTCACCCCACCAGGGAAAGAACCACAGCCAGCTGAGTGCTTGCTGAGGGTAAAGGGAACATGGAATGGGTAGTGGAAGAAAGTAGTGATAAATATGAACTACGACTACATGATCAGTTGCAGAAACAAGGACTGTAATGCTGTTTTGTTCATGTTATAGTATTTAAGTTGTAAGATATCAAGTTTCAGAATGTATATTACCCAAGGACTTGCACCCTATTCTGGGGAGATTTAATTGAGTATTGTTAGGTGAGGAAAAAATGTGTATGTTATTGTTTTCTATTTAGAGATTAAATATGGTTTAAGGTGATGTGTATAGCTGCCAAGTTGACAAGGGGTGGATTGTCATGGTCAGGTTCATGTGTCAGCTTGGCCAGCTGGTGGTGCCCATTTGTCTTTTTGGGCATGTGCTGGCCTGTCTGTTGCTATGAGGACATTTCATGGACTTAAATCATGATTATATCTGCTGCATCCACAGTTGATTGCATTTGTAATCAGCCAAGGGGAGTGTCTTCTGCAATGAGTGATGTTTAATCTAATCACCAGAAGGCTTTTAAGGAGGATTCAGAAGAGACAGTTTCTCTTCCCACTTCAGCCGGTGAGCCTCTCCTGTGGAGTTCATCCAGACCCTTCACTGGAGTCTTCAGCTTCACAGCCTACCCTATGGATTTTGGACTCTTCCATTCCAACAGTTGTCCAGCCAGCTTCTTCTGAGAGTTCATTGAGGAATTTCATCAGTTACCAGCTTGTGGCCTGCCCTACACATACCTTGGACTCCATGTTCCCACAGTTCATGAGCCATCTTTATAAATTTTATATCTACGAATATTTCCTACTGATTCTGTTTCTCTAGAGAATCCTAACTAATACAATGACCTTGACAGTTTTGAGGAGGCTTCATCAGATATTTTGTAGAAAGCCCCTTCAATGGGATTTGTCTGATGTTTTCTCATGATTAAATTGGGGCAATGGGCTTCTGGAAGGAAAACCACAGAAGTGAAGTGCAATTTTTGTCACAACTTATCTAGAATATGTATCAATGACATGGTTTCACTATCAATGGTGACCTTAATCAGCTGGCTGTGGCAGTGTTTATCAGGTTTCTCCACTAAAAGATTACTCCATATTACCCACCTTTCCACACTGCATTCTTTGGAAGGAAGTCACTATACACAGCCCACATTTAAGGAGTGGGGAGTTATGCTCCATCTCTTTGAGGGTAGAAAATCTACATAAATTATTTGGAATTCATCTGCATGGGAGATTTTTCTATTCACACCCAGTTATTTACTTATCCCATTATTTATCTAGATCACCATGGACTCATAGATACTGATTTTATATGTTGGCTTATAATCCAATACTACTTTATTTTGTTGCACAAATTGTTCCAGCTTTTGCCATTGGAGCTGGTCCTGTTGGTACCTATGTCCCTTTGACTTACCCTCATTGTTGTACTTTGCTTTGTTTTAGCACTTACTTTCTGGCACTACAATATTCTCTAGGTTCATCTTGTATATTTCCTGCACCAGTGCCAGGATCAGCCATCTCTTGCAGGAGCAAGGCTACTCCTGCAAGAGCAGGAGCATCCATCCATTTTGGAGGATGGTATTAGAAACCAAGATGTGGGCCCTAGGTAAACTCACTGGGTTAGATTTACTTTTTAGGCATATAGTCCAAACCAATAACTATGGTTGAATAAACAAGTTTGCAATGTAGTTCACAATTTACTGACTTATGGTTAAATTGAGTTTAGTCTGCAGAAATAACCTCTGCCAATCAATATTCCTTGAATGATATTTACAAAAACTCAAGGAATCTGTTTTTAGTTATGATTACAAATTAAAAGTATTTGTCCTCATAGCTGTTACAACCTAGCCAACTATGTAGCTGGTGCAGAACTTTTTAGAGCATTTTTAGCTGTGCCCAAAAACTGACTGTACATTTTTAAGAGAAATAAATTGGCCTTCTGGGAGTCAGCTCTTCTGATTTCTTAAGACTAGGTACTGAAGACAAAAGCTGCCAATTTGAATCCCAAAATGCTTTGCAATATGTAGATAATCTTCCATAGCTAAAATAAAGATAACAACAAAGCTATAACACTCACTTCATCTTTCTACCAATATTTGAACATCTCCACCATGAGTGAATATAGTAGCATTTGGTCAGCACAGGTGACCTAACAATGACCATAAGTGTCCTTGACAATAAAAGTGGTGCCTTGTGACTCTAATTTAATCTACTTGTTAAGCACAGGAAATATTTAGCACTTTTCCTAGGCCTTGTTAAATGGAGAAACACTTGGTTTCATAGTTAATGTGAATTATTCTAATACCTGGTAAAATATTAGTTTTATGAGAAACTTGTTCTGTATGATGGGTGTATTTATTGGAGTCTGCATTCATAATACAAGACCACATCTCTATGTGTCTTCATCTCAAATTGAGAAAACACAATGTGCGGCTAAGTTTTGGAAATTCATTTAATGCACTAAGTACAGCTCTCTCCCTCCCTTCTTTCCCTTTAGCTTTCCAATCAATTTATCCATATAAAAGGAATGGGGAAAAGCAAACTGACATGAACTGATTACCACATTTGTACATGCATTTAATTCAATTCTAACACAACATTATCAGCTAAATATTATTATTTCTATCTTAAAGTTAGGCAGAGATTTGAAGAGATTAAGTAAATTGCCCAAGGTCCCACAATTTATAAAGTAACAACTTATAAAGTTATGGGGAATTTATGCCTAGTTCAATCTGATTTCAGAGTTCACCCTTTCCCACTATATCAGGGATTACCAAAACTGGCTGCATGCATAAAAATAATTAGTGATGTTTTAAATATATACATTGCTTGAAGCCCATTCCTGTAGATTCTGATTTAATAATTCTTCAGTGAGCCCAGGCATTGGCGAATTTTTTTAAAGTTTCCTACATGACTCTAATATGCGATCAGATTTGGGAACCACTGTACTACACTATTCTGCCTTTATAACTCTTTTAGTTATAATTGACATTTATGCAATGTCTTAACAGTTTTCAAAGTTTTTTGATATATAATTCTTTTAATCATTAAATCAACCCAGCTACAAATTACTATGTCTATTTTATAGAAGAGGAGACTGAGACTCAGAGTGTTTAAAATCTTACCCAATATTATAGTCTGTATCTGTAAGCCCAGATAATTTGAGAAGGGCCACCTTACTGTTTTTATTCTTATTTTGAATCTCCTAATCATGTTCTCTTTTGAACACTTCCTTCTCTTTCTCTCCTCCTCTGATCCATTTTCCAGCCTGAGACAGCAAGTTACCTGCATGCCATTTAAATCAATCAATTATGAATAGAGGGAGGAGGGAGAGGTAACTACTAAGAATGTGATGCATTACTAAGGCAGCAAGTATTTGTTGTTAAAAAGAAAAAAAAAGGATTTAGAGGTAGGAGTTTAACACCTTAAGAAAGTGATTATATTTCACTGAAGCTTAGGTTCTCCAACAATATAATGGGGGAAAAATAATAGTAGCTACCCCACTGTTTTTCAAAGAAGATAAATTAAGAATGTACACATAAAAGCGATTTGTAAATTGATGTGCATTATATGTATGCTAGTCATTACCATTTTCATTTATAATGATTAATGTTGAGGTGTTATACTAATTTTCTAGGGCTGCCATAACAAATAACCACAACTATTGTGGCTTAAATTACAAAATGTATTCTCTCCCAGATCTGGAGGCCAAAAAGCTGATAATACAGGGCCAATCTCCCTCCCAAGACTTCTAGGAGAGAATCCATTCCCTGACTCTTCCAGCTTCTAGTGGCTGTTGGTTTTCCTTGGCTTGTAGATACATCACTGCCTCCATCTTCACATCCACCTTCTCCTCTGTGCCTGTCACAAATTTCACTCTGTCTTCCTTTTACAAAGGACAATTTTTATTGGATTTTGGGCCCACCACGTAATCCAGGATGATCTCCTCATCACAAGAGTCTCACCTTAATTATATCTACAAAGACCCTTTTCCAAATTAGGTAACATTTACATGTTCTTGAAATTAAGACATACATGTATCTTTTTGGGTTCACCATTCAACCCACTACCATTGTAATGAGTGCTTCTCTTTCCTTGAAGTCAATATTCCACCTTCTGATTCACTAACAGCCACTTGTCAATAGATCAAAGTCCCAAATCCTTGAAATGGCAAATAAGGTCTCCCATCCACAAGTCAGCCCAGCCTCGTCCCCCAACCAACTACATGGAACCCTCTTATGTTCCCAGAATAGTCTCTGCACTTTGCTATACCCATACTTTGCTTACGCCATTTCTTTTGCTTTCCTTTCTTCTTTTTCTGGACCACATCACTGTTTTTCATCCTCTTCTGTGAAGTCCTTATTGTCCTCAGAATGGACTGCTCCTTCTTTTTTCCCCAAATCTGCCAGATTTCTAGGCTCTTACCTTGATTCTAATGCTTACAGCACTGGATAACTTTTTCCATGGTAACTGGATATGTGATAGCTTCCCCACTAGACTGAGTCTGTTTTTTTAATTTCTTTAGGATATAGATGGTGATTCATTCATCTTTGTACTGCCCCCTGCGTGCAACACAGTGTAAGACATTTGGTAAGCTCTCAATAAAGCTTGGTGAATTGCATGGAAT
The DNA here is from genome assembly GCA_004026745.1 of Myrmecophaga tridactyla. Taxonomy (NCBI): domain Eukaryota; kingdom Metazoa; phylum Chordata; class Mammalia; order Pilosa; family Myrmecophagidae; genus Myrmecophaga; species Myrmecophaga tridactyla. The sequence continues at coordinate 52,075 of PVIY010005369.1, read as the reverse complement.
GATTGACAGCTATTTCCCTTAGACTCCTCTGGTCTACTATCAGCTGGGTCCTGGAGGCTTATTCTCCCTTCAGTGGTACAGATTCTACAGATACATTTGTCTTATTTTCCTCTTCACATTGCTATTTGTTAGTTATTTGGAAAAAATGACATATGCACCCCTTTTCTTACTCTGCAGTTTATTTTGTGGTGATTAATTTCTGTATGTTCTGTTTTTTTCCTTCTATGAGGGTATGTTTTCTTTGATGGAGACTGTTGCTTTATTTTTGTCATTAATTGTTTTTTCTTACATCATTTTACTTTAAGACTTTAAGTGAGGGGTGGGGAGATACATAAAGGCTATTAGATTGAGTCTCCATTGTCTTCTCAGATGGCATCTTGATGTCTTGATTTAGGTACTGCCTGTTTGAAATTCAATATATATTCATTTTCCCTTTCTTTCCCCACACTCCTTTTGTGGCTAAATTATTTTTCAGTCTTAGATTCAAAATAAAAATTAGATTTTGGATAATGTAAATGGAAGATTAAAAGCAGTTCTATTTCCTGCCTGCCACCAATGCTGTGTGTATTCAGTACACACTATGTGACTTGTTAAAAGACTTTGCTTTTGAAAGAACACTTGTCTCAGATTCTCTTAGATCGAATATCCATATTCAATCACATATTCGTCCTGTAATTCCTATGTTTAAGATTATTAATTATTTTCCCTAAATATACCTTTGCAACAGTAGCTGCAGAAGACAAATTATTATTTAAATTTGGGGTGAGGGTAATTGAATAAAATCCAGTTACCAAATGTAAAGGCACCAAAAAGTAAAGAAAAACGTCCTTAAGAGTTATAAAAAGTTTTTCCTGGATTTATGCTTGACACAAATGAAACAATTGTAGTGTTTTTCAGAGCTTGACAGTCAGTACGCTTTTGAAGTTGTTCATAATTTTAAGGTATTTTATTTTAATATTTTTTTGGGGGGGGATGCATGGTGCGGGAAATGAACCTGGATTTCCAGCATGGAAGGCAAGCATTCTTCTACTGTACCTCTCATGCACCCTCAAGATATTTTATAAGAAGGATTTTTCTTTAATTCCCAACAGGAAAAGCAAATACAGCTGAAAAACAACAGCAACAACCATGCAGTGAGAAAGTCTAGTCTTTTTACTGTTTTTATGATGACTTTTGAACCAAATATAATTTTTTTCTATTTAGGTATGTTCTCCAAAACTCATACAAGTTTGCTGATAGAGTAAGCTAGCGTTACATCTTAGATCTTTAAGATGGTAAAAAATGTAGGTTTTTGTTTAATGATATTAAGTTATTATTTTGACACACTTTATTTTTTAAATAATTATGTTTTGTAAGATGTTTAAAGACAGTATTAAAGATCTTTTTGGTAACTTAAGGTATGTGTATGTAAAGTATGCAGGATGTGCAGGAAAGGAATGTAGTTTTGTCATCAAGAATGTGGAGGACAAAGCTTTGATAAATATGAAAAGTTCTGGAAGTGGTTTTTTTTTTTTGTCATAATCAGTGCTGACTAAAATTTGAAAAACTTGTCTAAGGGAGTGTAGTTTTGCCCTAAAGTAAAATGGCTAGTTATAAGCCATTTATAACTAATGGACACAGAAAATTGTAGAAAGTTTGTGAAAATGAATTTTGTTTGTTGTAATCAGTACTGACCAAAAATTTGATAAACTTTTTAATAATACTTTTATTAAGAGTTTTGTGTCAAATTGTGTAGTGGACCATTCTCTGTTAAATGCAGACTGTGGGTCTGCTCTTAAATTTTGTTTTCAGTTATACATTTTATGAGAAATTATACTTCTATTGGTTAAAAGCATAACTATCTGTATAGATACACATGAAAACATTCAAATACTTGGAGACATTACATATATATTCACTGTGTGCCTTCATAGGCTATACATAAAAGTACTCTAAATTCAAAGCAGTATTATACTTGTTAATAATTACCAATATTTTCATTTGGCTGTACTTTTCACCAGAATTTCTGGGACACATCCAATGTTAAAATATAGTAACATTCTAGAAAAATAAATGATGACAATAATCCACTAAATAAAAGCAATTTGGAGGTGACATGCAGCTCTCTAGCAATGTACAACCAAGCCACAGTGTACCTTCAAGATAAAAAGGTTTTCTAAACAAGTTTTCAAAATTTCCTTTAAAAAACCATACTGATCATATTTTAAACATATATCTTAAATACCTAAAGCAAATATTTTTCCGTTTTACAAGAACAAAAAAAAGAAATTCTAGTGAGATTGATAGTGGGTGTGTGGTGACAAAATGTTTTGACCATGGGCTATTTGAAAGATACCCCATTTGCCACATTTTCTCCTAGTAAAGCAATCAGGATGAAAACATGCGGACTGCAGCCTATTTAATTTGCAACATTGTGGAGCTTGTTATATAAGAATACGTCCCTCATGTAATGTTAATGATCTTTTCTTGGCCTAAAAAGTTGATTATGCTCATAATAAAGCAGTTGGAAAATAGAGACATGTGTGGAGAAGAAAATAAAACCTGCAATCCTTCCACATAGAGACACCTCACCAGCAAAATTCTAGTGAGTTTATTTCCTGTCTTATTTTTCCCCTAAGCATACAAAAATAAAAACATACACATAAAATAGGATTATATTGTTTATACAATTTAATATCCTGCTTTTTCACTGAATAAAATGGTTTTGAGTTGCTTTGCCTTACCTTAATAGTCTTTATAAAAATTTATAATTTTAATGGCAAAAGAAATATTTCTCACTGAATGGATACACTGTAACGTAAACAAAAGTTCAGACTGGTATTTTAAATTGTATAGCTTTATAAAGCTCTACAGTCTCGCAATGTGCAATTCAAACATCACATTCTCTCTGTATTTTTTTCTTTCTCCTCGAAGACTGGAAGGGCCGGCAAGTGATAGGAGGCTACTACATCCCCAATACTTAACGTCCTGTTCCCCAGGGTCCGACTGAGAGCGAGGACTTCTATTCTGAGTCCCACATGGATAACTGAAGGGCTGCTTGCAAAGTTCCCGTGCTCAACTCCAACAAGCTGTAGAACCGAACTGATGGGTTTGTGATCCAATCTGTTCCTATCACGGTGTATGAAATGAATGCTATTGCCTGGACCTAAGATGAGGGTTCCACCTTGCTGAGCCGGATCTCCTTCAAAAGCAAAAAGAGGGCCAGTGACTCAAGCCACGAGCTCTGAATGCTTCCCGAGCTCATGTTTGACGTCACACGGGGGCTCTGTCCTGAGAAGGCAATTTCTTCACCTCTTTTCAGTCCCAATCTTTTATAAATTTCTCTCTCAGAATCAACATATATTTCATGAGCATATCCAGTCAGTTTGCAGCAAGGCTCAAAATGATGGTAGGATGACTGTCCAATCACTGTAAGGGTGACATTTGCTTCTTGTAAAAAATACTCTTGGTGATTCTGGCCAGATCTTCTATGTGTTCCTTGCAGATGTAACACAGGAAATGCCACTGAAGTCCACGACGGCCAGGCGCTGGCACAACAGCGCGCGGAACTGCACCCACTTCCTGGAGGCGTCCAGCACCGGCAGCTCGCCCACGGCGGCACCCAGGGGCTGCCCGCGCTCAGGGCCGCTGGGCGCCAGGGCTGCGTGGCTGCTGACCTACCGGGTGACCGGGCCGGGGCGGCCATAGCGCCCTGCCTCCGAGGGCCCCCGGTGCGCGAGGGGCGCGGCCGGGAAGAGCGGCGTTTGGGTCTGCTCTTAATGAAAGATTATAAAACAATTTTCTTAACTATCTGTTTATTCTGTCTAGAAGACAGAATAATATCCTTGTGGATGTTTATGCCGTATCAGAAGAATATCCAGATTGATATTTATGTTGACCTCATCATCCTTTATTTTAGAAGACGTCTTCTCACTTTTGAAGAAACTAAATATTTTTCTTGTAATCATATTAACTCCTATTTTACTTTTTGTTGTCACTTTGGTTAAATAAAGAATCAAATACTGTTGCACAGTAACCAGCTTTCCTGGTTAACATAATGTTCAAACATAACAACTTTTAACATCATTCGCTCCCAAAACTGAACCCTAAAGGGTATCTTTTGATTTCAAACTGTTGCAAAGGATTTGTTCTTTTACTTTATAAAAGTGAAATACTAAAAATGGTCAGTTTAATATATCACATGGGAAGTCTTTGGGAAACGTCACAATAATTAAAGGTATTTTCTAAACTTCTGTTAGTTAAATTTGTATAGGTGATATGTTATTCATATATTTAGAGATTATATAAAATTCCTAAAGACTGGACAATGTTCTCACTGTCCATGTTATATCCTGATTCTGATCTGCATGATGTTAGACAAAGTTTGATGTTGTTAGTCATGGTTTTAGTTATTCTTAGAAGAATGTTACAGAAAATGGAAAATTGGCCAAATTTCCTTATCATTTATACTACTTTGCTCTAAGACATCTCTAAAAGTGCACATGGTCAGCTCAACTACAAATCAGAACTTCATCTTGGACAAAAAGGGACTTTGAAAAAGAAAAAGAAGTAAGCCAGGTACGTACATTATGTTCTGCCTGTTAACAAGCATAACCCTGGTAAATATGGAAAAGTAAGATAGGACAAAACTTCTGTTGTAGTATTTGGTTGATGACCCTAACATAAATGAATTGTCCTATGTTTTTATTTTTTGGAAATAGCTAGTAAAAAAATATATAAGAAAATTAGGGCTTAGATTGTAAGCTTTTACATTGTCACACTTATTCCTAAACTTTAACTGCTATTTCTAAATTCTGAGATGCTTTGCTCTTTGTGTATAACCTGATAACTCCCTGGAACTTGGGTGTCTGGGTGATACCTGAGACTCAAAGTTAAAGTTCTCCAGCTCTGAAGTTCTAAGAAGCAGCATTAATTCTGAAATGATGATTCCATACAATAACTGTTAAAAAGCTAAAAAAAAAAAAATAGAATCAGACTTCAATTAAAGAAGTGAATAGGGCTGATCTGCTTGAGAACTAAAATATGGATAAAAGGTGATATTAAGTGCATTTTTTAAACTTTAATTTCTATGTGAGACCAAAGGAGGAGAGATTTATTTTGCCCAAAATTTAAATTTTCTGTAGCACTACTGTCTGATTTAACTTGTATGGTCAGTTTATCTAGACAGCTAACTCAGCTTTATTTGACATGGAGCTTAGAATTAAATTGAAATCTTGGTATTCTGTACAGGTTGATGTAATATCATGATGCATTTCAGAGTGTTTTAGGCAGAAAATGAAAAAGTATTTGCTAGGTCCCTTGAGGGACTGGAGAAAAGCATGGAACTATTAAACTTCCCTACCTGGGGAATTCCTGCTATTCTCTCAAGCAATAGGGGCTCCCAATTTAAGAAGCCAAGTGCTCAATCTTGAAACTTGCCCTTATAAAAAGTTTCTGTAATGGTGAAGCTATGCCTAATTATAATTATATTATATTATATTATATATATATTATAATATATAATTATAATTAATGCCTAAGAGTCACTCCCTGAAAACTTCTTTTGTGGCTCAGACATGGCCTCTCTCTAGGCCAAATTCTGCATGGCCTTCCCTTCTAAATGGGACATGACTTCTAGTGGGATAAGTCTCCCTGGCAAAGTGGGACATGACTCCTGTTTTAGTTTGTTAATTCTACCAGAAATGCAATATACCAGAAATGGGTTGACTTTCTTAAAAAGAATTTATTGTTATAAGATTGCAATTCTACAGCTATAAAAATGTCCAAACTAAGGCATTCAGAGAAAGATACCTTGACTCAAGAAAGGCTAATGTCTGTCACATGGGAAGGCACATGTCTGGCATCTACTAGTTCTTATTCCAAGTTCTGTTGCTTCCAGGTTCTGATTCCAGTGGTTTCCTCTTTAACTGTCTGTGGGCCTTCTTTTAGCTCCTCTGGACACAATCCTGGGTTCTGGCTTGCTCAGTATCTCATGGGAAGACACATGGTGATGTCTGCTGGGCTCTCCATCTCCAAAATCTGTGTCTAGGCATCTGCTTTCTCTGTCGGGACTCCAAGTATTTCCAAATGTCTACATCTCTGTCAGCTCTGAACTTTCTCCAAAATGCCCTCCCTTTTAAAGGACTCTGGTAAACCAATCAAGACATATCTTAAATGGGCAGTATCACATCTCCATCTAATCAAAAAGTCACACCCACTATCGGTGTGTCATATCTCCATTGAAGCAATCCAATAAAAAAGATCCCACTCTACAGTATTAAGTCAGGATTAAAGAACATGACTTTTCTGGGGTTTTCAACAGTTTCAAACTGGCACAACTCCCAAGGATGAGCTCTGCTATGGCACCATGGGATTGGCAATGATTTCTTGACCAAAAAGGGGAAAAGAAACAAAACAAAATAAAGTCTTTCAGTGGCTAAGAGATTTCAAATAGAGCTGAGAGGTCATTCTGGAGGTTTCTCTTATTCAGGTTTCAGCCAAATATTGCAAACTGTCATAGTATGCCAAGCCCCAAACAACAGTGCTTCTAAAATATAGAATACCCCAGGTTCTATCTAAGACTCTATAAAAGTTTTAATTATTAGATTTATTTTTTAGAGCCTTGAAGCCTCTGGATTTTTCCTATGCCAGTTAAGCCCTGAAACATACCCAACTCTCCAAGAATGACAACCAGTTTCATTCCTCTACCCCAGAATGTTGACACCCTTTTTCAGCATAAAGGAGTTAGAAGAGTCATTGCCCAGGTATCTCTCAAGACTGAGGAAATGAACAAACAGGAGGGAAGAGTTGTAACAGAGTTAAGAAGTAACTAATAATTATTATTACTGAATCATTATATAGATGCTCTTCTTACTTTTTAGTATTTTAAAATAGTCAGAAGAAACTACCTGAGATTACTGAACTATAACTCAGCTGCCTTGATCTTTGATAACAATTGTATAACTATATATCCTTTATCTTGTGATTGTAAAAACCTTGTGGCTGGCCCTATCCTGTTTTTCAGCTTTATGATTACAGAAGGTAGCCCTAATGTTTATTAATGCAGGAAGTTGAGTGAGTCCAGAACTAACCCATCCTAATTCCTAAAATAGCTTACTGGCAAAACTGAATCTAACCAAAATTGGTCCACCTGACATGGGCAGTTGCTTAAACTTTAACCTATAAGTAACCTATTCCTCATTTTAATACTAAAAATCACACCCATCATCATATTAAGGCCACCATTTTCTTATACACATTCTGTGACTAAGTTTGTAATCAATCTGTTCATGCTCAATAATTAAATCATCTCTAACTTCATCTCCAGCCATTATATTCATTATCCTAAAACCTTCCCATCTTTTGATACTATAAAGCTATCAGAGTTATTACAGTTTGGAGATGAATTTTTAGACTGGTAAATCATCTGATTTCTTGTTTCACATTTGGCAACAAATTCTTACTCTCTTTGAAACCCCGGTGTCTCAGATTGGCTGTTATGCACATTGGGCAGAGATCCCCCCACTTTTGATTGGTATCAGTAGGAACTATGTTTTGTTCATCTCTGTGAGCACAGTGTCATTACAGTTTCTAGCACATGGTGGGTATTCAAAAAAAGTTTGATACATCAGTGAATACAAATATCTGTCTTGAGAGTTGGCACATCAGTGGATAATGAATACCTCTGATTTCTCTTTCCTACTCAATTACTATTTTAATACTAAAATATTTTGTGATACTATTTTAATAGATTCATTAGAATAATTTTTTTTTCAACACAACATCCAGAGAAGTCCAAAGAAATGTTTTGTTGAGAGAAATGCATTCCATAATTCCTTTTCTGTTTTACATACCTCCATACAATGGCAATAATGGTGGCTACACATTTTCTTAGAGCTTCCCCAGTCCTCCTTTGAGAATTTGGGGTCAACTCAAGTCTAGGGGCATTTGAGCAGTGAGGCAGAAAGTTACTCACTCCAAAAGCAGTTCTCCTCCAAAAATAACAATTCACCAGTATCCCATGTTCAAGCCCTAGCACTCAATCTTTTAAACTCAAATCGAGGCACCCGGGGATTGCCCAAGGAGTTAAGGGGCTATTTATCCCAGTTCTGTTTGCAAATCATCTTCCTGGAGTTTAAATATCAATCTCATTACATCTAGTGCTATTTCTCCCGGAAGGAGTCCATCTGAGCCTCTAGTCCAGTTCCTGATATATACACTTTTATTATGTCTAAGCTACTTCTACCAATTACCAATTTCCTCTTACTGGTCTAGTATTTGCAAATATATCAAAGCAATCAAGTGAAGACCCTCATAGCTTTGCTACTTGGGCTTGAAGAGTTTACCCAGGATGAACTGGTTTTATGCATTATGATAACTTATAGCCAGAGACTGACATTCTTCATGGTGTCCTATATGGCAGGGACCCCCTTAAAAAAAGGGCTACGCTTGTCTTTCTTTTTAATTCTGATTCTACTGGCTTTAAATTAAAATACAGAGCCAAAATACAGACCTTAAAAGAAATGCCTAACACATTGCACTCAGTCTCTTTCCTCCCTCAATTTGTCATTTATATACAGTTGCAATATAAAATTACCAATAAAAAGGATACAAAATCATACTCAAGTAGTCCATAGGGGTTCAATTTACATTCTCCTTCACTTAATTAGAGCTGTGTGCATGCAGTTGATGATGGTTCCTGCACAGCAAAAGAGGCTCACGGTCAGAATGAAAATACAAAGCAGCTCTGCTTCAATGTCCAGTTGTGTTGCATACATAGCAGAGAACCACCTCTGCCCCCAGTTCTAGCAACCTGCCTGACAAAGAAGGAAATAACTGTCCATGACAGGAGTCTGAGGATTGGCAATGAGAAGAAAAATAGGATCAAAGGTCTGAAAGATAAGAAAATAAATTAATCTTAGACTTTATATCTAAAGAAACATGCTAAAGAAAAATTAGGGAGATCATTGGCAGCTTTAGGTTGTTTTTGCAAACCAAGGCTGCACCTCCATGGGAAGGCAGCTGCTGCCGAGGTGTGGGTGAGGCATCCTCAAAGTCCTTAGTTTCAAAATTTGTTAATTCAAAGTCCTTAATTCAAAATTCCTACCATTGCAGAGACTGCTGCTAGAAAGCCTCTGTTGAAATGTTGGAGAGTATAATATAAAATCACTGAAAGATGTAATGCAATTTATACTCCCATAATAATTGGTTTGAACGTCCATCTATTTTTTCTCCTAAGTTATTTTTTCAACTTTGTTTCTTCCGTCCTTTTTAATCTCCATCCCTTAGTTCATGCCCCTAGCATTTTTTGTAATGATTACTGTAATAACTTCACAAACTGCTTCCTATTTCTACTTTAGTCCTCTATAACTTATCTTTTACACTACTGCCAACATTAAACCCAGATCTGGCTGCATGTTCCTATTTAAAAACTCTTGAAGGACTTCACATTGCCTGCAAAGTAAAATCCAAACAGAAGCATAAAATCCCTCAAAAATCTGACTGCACTTATCTCTTCTCACCCCTCAACCCTTTGGCACTCCTTACAGTCCTCCAAAGCACAGTTGGCTTCATACCACTGAATCTTCTCCTCAGTGATTTCCCTTTACCCTGGGATATTCTCCCCCTCTCCCAAGGCTGATCAGTTCCTATGCATCCTTTGAGATAAGTCTGAGTGCCATTTCCTTCTGGAAGCTTTCCCCAATTCCTGGATGGAATGACAAGCCCTGCAGGTTGCCATAGCATCTGGTTTAACCCCTCCATCACACCTCACCACGTTACCTGGCAATTGTCGGTATAATTGTCCATGTCCCCTACTAGACAGTAAACAATGTGATGGCAAAGGCAATCTTTCTGGCATCCAGCAGGGCAATGCTAGGTACAGAGCAATTGCTTAATAACATTCCTTGAATGAATTCATGAAGTCTTACTGAACCAGACTCTTCCTTGGACATTTTTCACATATATAATGTCTTTTACCTTTTCCAACAGCAAACCCAACCCTTTCCTTTTTTTGCAGGACTGAAATAGAAACTTAGGTGTAAAATATTTCACAGGGTTGCAAAAATTACCAGGGAAAGAAAACACCTTGATTTCTTTAAGACTTGTTATATCTCGTGGGAATAAGACTTTATACTGGGGCCTTAGTCTCCTAGGTTACCATTGTAAAGTACCACAAACTGGTGGCTTATTTTTAAATTCCTGTTTTCAACAGGAATTTATTGTTTCACAGTTCTGGGGGCCAGAAATCCAAACTTAAGGTGTTGGCAGGGCCATGGTTCCTCTGAAGTCTGTTGAGAAGAATCTGTTCCAAACCCTTCTCCTGGCTTACAGGCAATCCATGATGTTTTTTGCCTTAGTCATCACAAGGACTTCTCCCTTCTGTCTGTTTACATCCAATTCTCCCCTTCTTAGAAGGATACCAGCCATGCTGAATTAGGAACTCATTGGAATTTGGCCTCATCATAACTAATATTAGCGTCTTCAAATACCCTCTTTCCAAACAAGGTTTATTGAACAGGGGTTATGATTTGAACATGTCTTTCTGAGCAATAGCTTATCAAAAAAAGCATTGCTTTCTCTTTTATGTCCTATCTTTAAATAACCTGGTGATGTAGGAATCATTATTCCCATTAATATAGGGGTTAAGAAAGGTTGAGTTATTTGCCCAAGGCCTCAAATCCAATAGTTTCTTCAACCCGGATTTGACTGGTGCTCTTCCCCACTACATCATAGTGGCCTCCCAAGGGTACATGAGGGAGGTACAGTTTGACTGAGAGTGGGTAGGGTGGAGAAAAGGGATGGTCCAATTCTTGGAGAATTCTTTAGGCATCAGGTTGAGTTCCAGGTGAGCATGATTTTATCAGGCAGTTCAAGGAAAGAGTGCTGAAATCAGAACTGGACAATGAAAGATGAGACAGTTAAGAAAGGACACACACAAAGCAGAGAGTTTAAGGCTTTATAACTCTGATGTAAGGGTAAAATAGTTATCTCTTTGTTAAAAATCCTAGAGGTAAAAGAGACATGAGGTAATATCATTGTATAGCTTAAATCTATAGTATGCTATTTTATGTGCTTTCATGTATTTACTCATTTAATCCTTAAGAAAAAAAACCAACTCCAACATATAAGTACTGTCACTATCCTTATTTGATAGAAGAGGAAACTGAGGCTCAGGGGCACAGCTTGTTTAAGGTGATAAAGCTATTAAATGGTACTGTGATGATTATAAACCCAGGCAGTCTGAAACCGAGAGATTGTGCTCATCACCGCTATGCTATGTTCCCTCTGCATGTAGCAGTTACAGTGCAGAGTGATAAATATTTTTCCACGTCATAGCAGAAGCGCAGACTAAGATGGCAGGTTGGTGGTCAGAGAAGGAATCACCGAGGTGAGGAATGATCAAGGCGTAACAGAGTAGAATTAACCAAGGGAGCAGGAAGCAGAAGAAGATTCTGGGAAGAGGAATTGGTGTATGTAAAGATGAGGAGGGTGTGGAGAAGAATCTACTGTCTTTGTCAGGCGCTGTAATGACTGTATGTCAAATGCAAGGGGAGAGGAGAGCAATAGACCGGGTTGGGCAGCAGTGTGGCCTGTCCGAGTTCCATGTTCAGAAAGTAGTATTGGCCGAGGTCACCCAGCAGGGACACGGGGGAGCCTACCTCGATAAGGTCAGAGTCTCCCTCACACGAGCCAGCCAGGGAAACGAACCTCAGCTGGGCACTTCCCCGAGTCAGGAAAGAACTCAGATGCTTGGGAAACACTAAACACATTCTGTCAGGGTAAGAAATGTTCATACACAGGATCTTCCCACCGTCCCTTTTAACTGATGAGGAAACGGAGTCTCAAAGAGATTAAGTGATATCACTGGAGTAGTACAGCTTCTTAATAGCAGTGTTTAGGCTACAAACTAGAAGATGCAATATTTTCCCTTGAGGAGTTGATGCTCTTTCAAGATGATAAAAATCAAACACAACAACTCTTTGGTATCAATAACAGTATGACGCCACAACAAATGCCAGTGAAAGGAGATATTGCACAGTTTAAACTCTAAGTGCTGATGATAGTTGACTGAGTAAAGATGGAAATCTGGATGTCTTCCTGGAGCAGGTTAGTTTTGAACCAGGTTTTTGTGAAGTGATGGACATTGACTGGAGTCAAGGAGGGTATGTGGGGAACGAGTTCTGGAATGAGGGATACAATAATATGTGCGGGTTTGGTGGGTTGCTATGGGTGGGCAACTTGATCCAGGGAGGTAGCAGATATGTGGGAGTCATACAGAACTGAGGTTAAGCAATTGCATTCATCACCTGTGAGTCTAGGGACAAATGAAATTACTTGAACCCAAGTGTTCTCATCTATAAAAGGAGGGTAATGGTTCTTAACAGATTGTGGTTACTACAATTTGTAACCTTCCAGCACACAGCGGGGATTGAGGTTCCTGGATCCTCTCTTTGTTATTCTTCATTGAATAAATGCACTGGTGAATAAATAAAACGATGGATGAATTCCCCTTTGATTTTCGTCAAGTTAAAATCTCTTCAGATCCACCTGAATAATTGAAACATGGCACTCACCAGTGAATTAGTGTGTGATCTGCTAAAACATACCTCACTGCTCTCACTCTCCTTTAGGTACCTTGTCTTAGAAGGGAAAGGAAAGGAGAATGAGTTCCCAAGAGGACTCTTTGAAGAGCCAAATAGAAAAAGGAAGGGGTGCTCCACAGACCTCAGACACCTACCCCTAACCTTAAGAGAAAACTCCCACCTGAATTAGATCCCTGGCTGGAGGGGTGTCTAATTCTTCTTTTCTATCACCAGCTACTTTTGATGTTTTGTGACTATTCAAACTACAGGGAAAGAAATCCAGCGTGCTCATTTAGAGCTTCAAATCACATAGTGAAATATTCTTTCAGGTTTGAGAGAATATTTGAAACCCTTAAATATTTCTCCTGTTTATACTCTGCTATCTTAAGAAGAATCTAGAAGGATCCGATCCTGCAGGCACCCTGGTAATGAATCAGAAAGAATGGAAAAAAAACTCCAGTGAAAAATATCATACAATCTCAGGGTCTCGGGGCTGGATGGAAACTTAAGTTCATTCAATTTAAGGCTTCCCAGACTTTGGGATTTCAAGGACCAGTGAAATTTCAAAGGCAAAACAAAATAAAAACAGAAGTAGGGAATTGGAAAAGGGCGACCAACTCATAATTTAGTTAAGTAAGGACATTAAAAATAAATAACTGCAGTCTACTATCTTCAATATTTTAAAAAGAAAATATTTTAATGCCAAAAATTTGGGGGATGTTGCCATATCACTGCAAAGGGTAGTCTTTCCCAGAAAGAACAGCTGCAACCTTACACCAGGCAACATGTACGCATACACTGCATTGCTCTTACTTCCTAATTCTACTCTGGTTGGCAGGGACTTGGTCACAGACCAGCAGGGATCATGGAAAGGGTTTCCCTGGGTCTCTTATTTTCATACAACAGCTTACCTGCTGCACATCCCCTCTGCAAACAACTGAGTTTTGAAACTGTAGGTCTTATGTGGCAGCAGGTACAAATAAAACAGATTGCCCAGAGCTTACTGTATCAACTTAACATCACAGTTTTTTACCTGAAATTATGCAAAACTTGGTTCCTTTCTTGTTCTCTGTATGCTCTTGTTTTTTACAGAAACATATTTTGTGAAACCTCACTGAGGGCCTGTGTGGGGTATTCGAAAACATCTTTGCAGTATATGGAATTCAAACTTCAGTTCTGCGTCTCCCTGGATGGTTTACAAAGTGATGCTGATTTAATCATTCCTGATTTTGGATTTCATGAGAATGATTATGTAATTGTATGGAATAAGGAGTAATTGCTGCTTAGAGGCAATGAGGACTCATAAGCAACTACTTGAATTCAGGACCATTCTTCCCTTATTTGGGGGTAGAGACAAGCTTTCTTGAGCCTTTAGAACACTAAATCCACTAACTTTGGGCTGCTGAGTTGCTCTTCATAACTAACAATGACTTTACCTTGCTTATGCCCAGAGGGCCTGATACAAGCAGAGGGCTTACTTTTGACTGTCAAGTAGTTTTGAGATGATAGGAAAAGAATGGGCAAACACAGTGGTGGCTTAAATATCATTTAGCCATTTCTTCTATTCATCATTTCTTCCTCAAAATTCGTTCCTCTCACTACTGGTGCTCTAGGAGTTCTCAGAGTCGAGGGGGTCAAGAAAAAAACCTTAAAGAGAGAAAAATAAGGGAATATTAAGAAAGTCACGCTGGAGGTGAAAAGCTTAGACTTTGGTGTCAGATAAAAGTTGGTTTGATCCCTGTCTCATTCACTTTATAGTTGTATAATCTAGGATCCATTATTGAAGTTCCTTGAGTCAGGTTCATAATTTTTAACATGGAATTAATATCTACCTCATAATGTGGTTGGAAGGATTAATATCTCCATGGTGGAGGTTGGGGGAGAGCTTTCAGGAAGCAGAGTAACTTTACTGTACTTTAGCCTAAAAATGAGGATAGAATCATACGCCACAGAAATTATAGTTCATGATAGAACTCCATTAAAAAAAAAGGAATTTCCTTCAAGTTGAACAATTATGTAAAACACATTTTAAAAGTAATGATGGGTTTGCCTTCAAGAACAGTTGAAAATAGCCAAGTTACCTTCATATCTGACAACTAGAAGGGGTCTGAAATGTGTCAAGCTATTCATGGCCATATGGGTAACTGGCAATCAAATATCATTTTCTGGCAGACTTGTGGGCTTAAAATGTCATTTGATAGTTGACAGAGTTAAACTGGTGATTACCACAAAACTAAGAAGAAATTAAATTTATCAGGACCTTCAAAAAGTTACTTTCCAGTCTAACCAAGAAAGAAACACGCTTCTTGGCATTTGAAATTTCACTTTGAATGAGGCAAAAGATGTGCACTGATTTTGCTGCTACGTGTGGATTAAAATAATTTTTAAAGAATAAAACCGTTGGATTAAAGAAAATGTTAAATGAGATTTGGAAGTTGTATTAAATACAATAAAAATGTCAGGGATGCTATCAACACATACACTCTATTGCTGTTATTCCTATCAACAAATGTCCTTTTGATTGGAACATTTGGAGAATGTCATCTTGGCAGCAGTTTCCAAAGGAATTTTTCCTCATTTATTTTAGCATTTTGTATAATAAAATCTTACCCATTCATGGAAAAGTCCTGCCAATTCAAGGAAGAGTACTTCATCACGTAAAAGGCATTTCACATTCCTGAATGAACATGAAATTTGAATTTAGGGAGCCGGATTCTAATAAAAATAACGCTTTCTCTCTATGGTCTTGTCTTCTAACTGGATGTTGGGGAATGTCCTGGTGATGTAGCTTCATCGGGAAATTACAGTGATCATGAGGAAAGATATGAGCTGAGCAGCCAAGATCCTACACTGCTACTCCCAGCATCTTGTCCTTGTCCTGATATCTTTCTTCATGCAAATGTCTCATGGCTGAAACCAGAGGCAGAGAACTAGAGTACTGCAGGCTGTTCTAGATTTAAATCCCAGTGCAGTCATGGGATTGCCAGCTGGATCTTGAGACAAATGACAGACTCTCTGAGCATCAGTTTCCTCGCTTGTGCCACATGAATACAGCATCTACTTCACAGGAATTCTTATGACAATTAAATCTGGTAATATAAAGTGCCAAGCACATGAACCATCAGTTCATACTCTTGGGTCACGTAATCATAGTCAACGTGTGAGGAAGACAACCTGGGACGCTTTGACTCTAGAGCTGGCAAACTAGATCCAGAGTGAGCTGTTTCAGTTTACTCTAGTTTGTGGTCAGAAGTAATTGAACATTCAGAAAATAGTGGGAATTGTTTCTGCCTTCCAGGAGCCAATTGCCTAACCACAGAAGGCACATAGGGAAAGCACATTTAGTGTGCATTGCAGGGTTGACTGTGGGTGCTGTATTAGTTTAACTGCTGGAAAGATAAAAAGGTAAGCTATGAAATGCTCCTGCAATAGTGGAGTCACAATAGATACAATAGTAGAACTATTGTAGAACTGGAGGGCATAAGTTTATCCTTGGAGGGCCTAGTATAATTTATATAAATGTATGTGAACATTGTAGACACACTGGCACTCATAGCAGGTTTTCCTAGTAAACTTCTCATTTGAGATGTTGGCATGTGGCGGCCACGGTTTGTGAAGCTCTCGCTCTGTGCCAGGGCTTCTGCTGTGTAAAGTTAATTCACAATCTCATTTAAACTCCAGAACAAATGTGTGATGTAGGATTGTTATTAGCATTTTAAAGATGAGAAAACTCAAGCTTCATATGCCTGAAAGCAACAGCCAAGTGATTTAATGCAGATCATATATACCATGGGGATACCAGCATCAATCTTACATGGATGGTTATGAAAATTGAGTTTGGTAATATAAAGTGACTGGCACATAATGGGTAAATGATCCTGCAAACCACAGGATCATGGCTAACTCCATAAGGAAATACCTCTTTGTCCCCCGAAACTCACGTTTCGTTACCTCACCTCTGTGTATGTCACAGCAGAGGCCACATGGTAGGGGTCTTAAAGACTTGTTTATAGATTATTAAAAAAATAAATAAATTGCTGGGCTAAATTGGCTTGGATTTGCCCAACCCAGATGAATGAGATTTCATTGCAAACATTGTGTTCACTTGTAGCACTGCCACTTTGGAGTGTAATCTCAAATGTCTTTTCCTAAGGCTCAGGGTGCATGTCTCTTTCCCTCGGTTCTCCCTATTACACAAAGCTTTTATTAAGCATTTCTTAGGACCTCTGAGCTCAGTGGATGATTCTATGTTGGCATCATTTTGTAATCTTCTCTTCCTCAGGCTAGAGTTAGACTGTAAAAAAGGCAATGCTATTTTTATGGTTGTTGTTGTTGGAGAAAAGGAATGCTATGCAAGTCTGCAAGCTCAAAAACAAGCAGAGTGAGTCAAGAACCCAGTGCGGGCCCTGGGAGCTGCTCATCTGAGAGTCCAAGTGTATGTATCATGGTGCTTTAGGCCATCACTGACTTTGTTTCCATACCCTAGAGCAGTAACAGATATCATTCTTTGATACCATATTTTAAAACTGGAGGGTTTCTGCTTCTTTATTTTTCTTCTTAAGGTTCACTTTTAGCAGTGAGAGAGAGACCAGAGCCTCTACAAACGATAGCAAATAGTCAGGGAGGGAGCAGTGCTAGAAGGGGTAAGCCTTTAAAATTCACTGAAGCAGCTGTCTCTGGATGCTTTATCAATGTCTAACTGAAGGTCTTAAGGAGTTATATGTATGCATGAGCTTATATCAAAGAGGAATACAGGAGATGCATTCCAAAATCAAACAGAAATAACTCTTGCAGTATTGTTCCTTCATTCTTTCTTTAAATAATCCTGAGTCAAAGGCCCATCTCTAATGAATAATAGTCTCTGCCTGCTGGTACTTATGATTTAGGGTCAAAGATAGACAGGCACTGCTGATTTCCATGCGGTAAGATTAATGTTAAGGTAATATGATTGTAGGCTGTCCTTGAAATCTGAAGGCATGACACTAAATTCAAAAAGGTTGGGAGCCAGTCAGAGAAACCCAGCCTGGAGAGGACGAAGCAGAGTTTTGCAAGATGAGAAGTCACTGAGGCAAAGAAGCAGATTCTAGATAGAGAAGATAGAATGTGAATAAGTATAAAGAAAGTAAGAAAGCATATTATGTTTAAGGCACTGAAAAACAAAAACAAAGGCTCCTATGGATGTATACTTGGGAGGCTGTTTCAGTTTGCTAAAGTTGCCAGAATGCAATATCCCAGAAATGTATTGGCTTTCACAAAGGGGAATTATTAAGTTACAAGTTACAATTCTAAGGCCTTGAAAATGTCCACATTAAGGCAACAACAAAAGGATACTTTCTCGGAGGAAAGGTTGCTGGCATCCGGTATTCCTCTGTCACATGGGAACGTACATGGTGACGACTGCTGGAGAAGCTAAACCTACTTATAATTAGGCCTAAGGGTCACCCCCAGAGAGCCTCTTTCGTAGCTCAGATGTGGCCTTTCTCTTTAAGCCAACTCAGTAGGTGAACCCACTGCTGTCCCCACTATGAGGGACATGACTCCCAGGGTGTAAATCTCCCTGGCAACATGGGACAGGACTCCCAGGATAATCTGGGAACCAGCATCATGTGATCGAGAAAGACTTCATGACCAAAAGGGGAAGAGAGAAATGAGTCTCAGTGGCTGAGAGATTTCAAACAGAGTTGAGAGATTATCTTGGAGGTTTATTCTTATACATTATATAGATATCCATTTTTAGTTGTAATTTAGTTTAGTTTTGTATTGGAATGGCTTGAGGGAAGTACCTGAAACTGTTGAGCTGTGTTCCAGTAGCCTTGATTCTTGAAGATGATTGCCTAACTATATAGCTTTTAAAATGTGACCATGTGATTGTGAAAACCTTGTGTCTGGTGCTCCTTTTATTCAGCCTATGGACAGAGGAGTAAAAAAAAAAGAATAAATAAATTATAGGGGGATAAGGGGTAGAAAGAAAAATTGGGGAAATTGAAATACTAGCAGTCAATAAGAGGGAAGGGTAAGGGGTATGGATGTATAACTTTCTTCTTTCTCCTTTTTTATTTCTTTTTCTGGAGTGACACAAATATTCTAAAAATTATCATAGTGCTGAATACACAGATATGTGATGATATTGTGAGCTGTTGATTGTATACTAAAGATGGACTGTATGCATGTGAAGATTTCTCAATAAAAATATTTTTTAATGGAAAAAAAAAAGATCCCACCAACCATAGGTCTGCCTCACAAGATTGGATTAAGAGAATGTAGCTTTTCTGGGGATATATAACAGTTTCAAACCTGCACAGAGGTCCTGTAAATAATTCGAGGAGTAAAATCGAAGAGAAAAACAACGGCCAAATGCAAAGGACTGTCTGTTCCAGACTAAGGAGTTTGGACTTTATCCAAGGGAGAATGGTTGAAGGGTTTTTAATAGGAACATAACAAAAACCAATTTTTCTCTCAGCAATCTAAAGGATAGATGAATGAGGGATGAGTGTGCAAAGGAGAAGAAGCTGTTACAGTAATTGTTACAGAAAAGTTAGTGTCTGTGGAGAATGGATATTGAAATGATAAAATTTCTAAGACAGAGTGGCCAGGAAAGGAGATGAAATGAAAGGAAAGAATTAGATGGACCTGGCAGCTGAATGGATGACCCCACCATTTACCAAGGTAAGGCATTCAAGAGGAAATTAGGATGGGATGGTGCTCAAGGTAGATGGAAAAGGCTAAGATTAATGTATCCATATTTTGTGTTATCATTTTTGTTTCTACTTCTCTTAGCCTCCTATAGTCTTTAGAGATTAGGCGAAGTATTTGAAGGAGGGGTGTCAGTTCAAATCTCAGATTTACCACTTACTGGCTTTCTGGCCCTAAGAGCATTTAATAGCTACCAGTCTCAATATTCACACTGGTAAAATGATGATGAGTCCTTATGCCAGAAGATTATCTTAAATAGGGTTGAAAAAGAAACTGCCTGTGGGATACCTGACACAAAGTGAGTGTTGAATACATGGCGGTTATTACTACTGCTCGGGCTGTGTCTCTTGAATCCTTGCTGAGTGTGGGGTCTGCATTTTCCTCATCTTTGCTTCCCACCCCCTACAGTTCCCTGTACAGTTTGTAAATGGTCAGCTGTCAAGAAATAATAAGGTGAGTTACTAATAATTCAATTACTCCAATTGAGTTGAATTGAAATGGTAGAACATGGGAGCGCCAAAGGAAGACCTTAAAAGAGAGAGACCCTAAAGATCCAGGCATGTTTAATGCATCCCTTCGGGTAAATGAATCACTTAGGAAAGGCCAAGAGTGACATTTGGGGATGAGGGACAGCAAAAGAGTGATGACAAAATTAAAATGGGAGGTGATTTCTAATGTTAAGAAAGCAAGGGAAGAAGCCAAGGAATGAATCTTCACAGACATGAGGGGCTTCTAGAGGAAGTTAACAAATCACATTTATCCTTCTTAGCTCAAGGTTTTTCCAAGACATCATAGTGGAAATCATCTAAGCCATTATCACTGATTGAAGAAAGCTGCAGAAACCAAATGAAGAGAGTTAAATATATGCCCAAAATGGAAACCGAATCCCAGCATTGGTATATTGTTCAGTCAGGATCATGACTCTTGTTTTAGTCTTTTTTTTGTCATTTAATTTTCTCTGAATCTTGGCCACATTAACGTTTACACAAAAATGGGGAAAAAATGAAAAATGATTGCTTTTGCATTTTTAAACTAAATTTATCTGATGGGGATTTATAATTATATTTACTGTTAGATGGAAATTCTCTTGATGCAAGGATTTAGACTTTTTTTGGGGTTAATCCACATGTTGCTAAAGGAAGATCTAGCATATATCAAGCCATAGTAGATCAGAAGCATGCAAATCCAAGCCAAGCTGGAGCAAAGGACTGAAAATATTAACAGCAGATAATCCTGCAGTTCTCAAGCATTTGTAACAAATCTACCCAACTCTTACTGTGTGCGAAGGCGCACGCCTTGTCAGGGCTGTTGCAACTGGCTGTGCACCTTGTACATGGCACAAGGGTACCAGGCAGAGGGGAGGGAGGGTGAATTTGGAAGGAATGGTATCCTTTTGTAACTTGCACAAAGTTGTGGGTAAGCAACAGGACTATTATATTCTAGGTCTTTCCATGGTGGGGGGTGGGTACAAACCTCAAATACACAAATCAAAGCCTGCTTTACTTACACTGAACAGCACATCCCTCTTCCCAGCATCTCAAATGAATTAAAAGCCTGGGAAGAGAATGAAAAATGAAGATTAACATAAATACCTTTTTTTCTTCTGGTATTCCTGAGCTTTCTTAGGCCTCTCTGTAATTGTCTCTAGAGGTCTATTATTTATGCTTTAAATTGTGTTTACTCAGAGCTTTGGATCTACTGAGATCACAACAGGCTATCTGTTTCCTACACACCTTTAAGGCCGTTCCTGCAACACACCTCTGTCTGCGATTTTGGTGCTCGGGGGGCTTTGTTAAAGCTGTCCTCACCCTCTTGGAAACTCTGATTGGAGAGAGGTCAGGGTGGTGTTTGCCAATGATCATGGTGCTGTTCTGCCGATTCTCAAATAGTCAACATCCTCATGCTTTGACTAACATTAAAATGAAAGATAGAAGCAGCATTTCTTCATATTGCGTCAGTGCTCTCCAACCAGGATTAAACCCATATGAAGCTTTCTTTTCCCACCCATGCTTTGAGTTACCCAGAGAATTCTAAATAGAATCTCATATCCAAACATAATGGAGGAAAGAAAACATTTCTCTGCTCTTGTTTGCATGCTAGCAAACAAGAGAAAATATATTTGGGTATGAATATGAATTCTGGCACATTATGAAACCTCGCATATCTACCCACCTAGAAAATGATAGCTAAAATGAATTAGCCAGCTCCTATGTAAAAGAGATTTTTAAAATCTGCTTTATATTCTCGAATGCACCACAGAGAAGATATTGAGAATTTGTAGACTTAAATACAGAGAGAAATTACTTAGGGACTTTGTGAAAAGTAATTGTCAACAAGGGCACTAAACAAAATCTACCATATATAGAACCTAGAGTTGAATTGAAACGAAGCAATCTTTCGTTATCTACCAGGCAGGCGAAATATCAGGAAGTATGGGTTTAGAAACCTGAGCCTTTTTTTCAGGAGGGGTAAAAAAGACGCCATTCAAAATAGACAAAGAAAGTAGAGAGAAAAAGGAAGAAATTATAATAATTATGACTAGCTACATGCAGAATGATCAGCAAAAGAACTTGTAGCTAAAGGCAGACAGCAGCCTGAAGCTGTGGCATTGAAAAGTCTCTACCAAGTTGTGTGCAAAGAGTGCTAAGAAGGAATGTATTTATGAGGTTTTGAATTTATTTGAGATATACTGAAGTACCCTGTGTTCTGTAGAATATGAATGGAAATGAAAAAAGATCTGAAATGTCATTAGACTCTATATCAATGCCCTTCACCCGTCTCAGATGACCTCTCTCTTAGCATTCAGGACAGCTTTTAACACTATCTTACAAGCCTTCCTTCATGCCAAAAGAAAAAACAAAGTCCTTCTCCAAAGCTTCCAGTTCATTCACCATCTGTCCCAAACTTCCTACTTTCATCTTCAAGACCCTCACTCTTTCATCCCGTATGCTTCAGCTTTCCCCAGTGTTCTTCCTTGCAAGGAAGGAGAATTTAAGAACTTAGACAAACCTGGGCTCAAGGGCCAACTCTACCATACTTGGGAGCATGATCTAGGCAAACACTTCATTTGTTCATTTATAAATGCAACAATATTTATTTTTATTGAGAATCTAGTGTGTGCCAGGCTCTGTGCTGTGCATTGGTAGGAGAATGGAGAACAGTACACAGTTCTTGTCCTCATGATGCCTTTATTCTAGTTGCAGGAGATGGAAAATGGCTCTAAGAGTCATGATGGAAAATAAAGCAGGGTAAGGATGCAGAGAGTGATGTGGGAGTGGAGAGGTGAGAGGGTCGTGTTTCCACCAATCAAGAAGGCTGTTCTAAGATGATATTCGTTCAGGAATGAATGAATGAAGATGTGAACCTTGCTGTCCCAGGCAAGAGAATCTGCAAGGGAGCACTGCTGGGGGGAAAAAGTGTGGCAGCAGAATGATGGATCCAGGAGAGGGGGTGGCCAATGATGTCCCAGAGAAGTTGAAGGCAAAACCACCTAGGATCCTGGAAGCTATGTGAAGAACCTTTGATTTTAATCCAAGTGAGATTAGAAGCTGTTAGAAAGTTTGCTCAAAGCAATGACACAATCCTATATGTGTTGTAAAAAGATCACAAAGAAACTGGGTGGGGAGCGATGGTGAAACAGAGAGACCAGTTCCAAGGCCACTGCAGAGAAAGATATGAGTAAGATATGGGGAAAATATGGCAAGATGGAATAGGATGACCATTCCAAATACTTCTTTGGGAATTGCTCCCCTCTGTCATTATACACTCCACTCCCTATTTCATGAAGTTTTTGTGAGAATTATATAAGGCAAATTTGTATAGAGTGCTTAGGGCAGTTTTTAACACATCTGCCCCCACCCATCCTCATTGTAGCCCCCTCCATCTCTCCACTCAGTCTGCACTGGGTATTGTCCGTAGCCATCGGCATGGCAGTGACCATAGTGTGTAGCCTCATTCTTTACTCAGGCTTTTGTTTCCCCAGCTAGATTGTGAGCTAGATGAAGGGATGACTGTCTTACTCTTGGGCCTGCAGAACCTAATATAGTGCCTGACACACCAAAAATTTTAATTACATGTTTGCAAAAAAAAAGAGGAAGGAAGAAAGAAAGGAAGGAAGGAAGGAAGAAGGAAGGATGGATTCAGCTTAAACTCTACATGGTCCATGAAGCTTTTATTTTTTTTCCAGCCATATCACTTTACATATGTATCAATCAACCTGTATTGGTTTGTATGCAAAATTTTTAATTTTTGCGTGTCTGTATCTTGTTTCTAACTAAATCATATCCCCTTATGGAATGAAGTTGTATCTTTTAGTGTTTGTATGTCTCTTAGACTGGTATGTACTTACACGGTCAATTACTGTACTGTTAAAAGAAACCCTGAGTGAACAAATGTACAGATGTACATATGAACTTTTCAATAGAAAGAATATTAAATATTTTTTAATGGACTGAGTGGTGATGCTAGAATATAAATTACTGTTGCTTCAGGTTAAACACAGGGAATCCCAGAAGCAGAAGCCAGAAAAAATTTAGAATGTTTTCAAAATGCAGCAACA
Organism: Myrmecophaga tridactyla; assembly: GCA_004026745.1. Classification (NCBI taxonomy): domain Eukaryota; kingdom Metazoa; phylum Chordata; class Mammalia; order Pilosa; family Myrmecophagidae; genus Myrmecophaga; species Myrmecophaga tridactyla. The sequence goes on along the minus strand of PVIY010005369.1, from coordinate 28,261 downwards.
ACAGGAATCCCAGTTTCATCATGACTTTTAGTCAAACCTTATCCCTAGTTGCTAAAGGGAGGAATCCAATCCTTTAGCATCAGACAGTTCTGGGCTCTTGGGTTTTAAATGAAGTGATCTTGGAATAGATAGACAAAGTATGAAAGATAATCAGAATTCAAGAAGATACCATTTTTTAATACCTAGAAGAGTTAAGGCCCAAAGAGTGAAAATTGTAATGAATAGATAGAAATCCTTTCAAGTTCCTATCTATAGGAACTTAGGAAGATGTTTAAGTATCTCACCCAAAAATAATGCAAAATTTTTATAAAGAGGTATAAATTTTTATGAAGAGCTGCTTGGGTGAGGATTTCATATCTCTGCAAGTGGAAAGAAGAATTATTTATATGTACTCTGAATTTAAGGAAATGGGGGGCAAGATCACCCAATTTGGGGGTTTATTAGTTTTCTATTGCAATGTAATCACCACAGTTGTAGCAGTTTGAAACAACACAAATTTATTATCTCAGTTTTCAAGGGCCAGGAATTTGTATGCGGAATTTCTAAGTCCTCTTCTCAGGGCCTCCCCAGGCTGAAATCAGAGTGTCAGTTGAGGCTGTGATCTCATCTAAGGGTTGGGGTCCCCTTCCAAAAGCTCCCTGGTGTTTGGCAGAATTCCTTGGTAGTTGTCAGGCTGAGACCACGTTCTGCTCCCAGAGGCTGCCTGCAGGTCCTCCTCATAGGACACCCTCCTCTCACAACATGGCAGCTTACTTCTTCAAGCCCAGCAGGACAGTGTGGCTGCTGCTGCTTGTGTCACTTATGGACTCATCTGATTAGGTCAGGCCCACCACAAGACAGTTTCTTTTTGATGAACTCAAAGTCAATTGATTAGGGACTCTGATTATATCTGCAAAATAGTTTTTGTCACATAATGAAACAAGATCCTAGGAACAACATCTCATCATATTCTCAGGTCCTTCTTACACTCAAGAAGGAGAGGATTATATAGATGGTGTGTACTAGGGGGTAGGAATCTTGAGGGCTATCTGTCTATCGCAGAGAATATTGACTTAGCTAAACAAGGCCCAGTGTGTCCCAACAGCATTGCCGATAAGGATCCAGTCATATTGGCTGATAACCCTGGTTTCTAAGAAACTTTAGCAAGCTAAGAAATCAACTTCCAAAATTGCTTAGGATGGTAACATCAAAATTATTGGGGATAATTTAATAGTTTCCGTATCCTTTAGTAATGGCAATTACTTAGTATTATGTGTAGAATTTCAAAATATCAAAGTCACAGGACTAAAATGTCTATGCTTAGAAATTTGAGCTTATTTAGAATTTTAATTATTTATAGTTTTTAAGAAAATTTGACCTGTTAGAATGAAAGATCAACCCTATAATTTTAAGTTAAAATGAATAATTATTTTAGACAATGTCAAGTTGGAATCTTAAGAAAATCCAAGGGTTCACCCGTATCTATAAATTTTAGATTTATAGATTTATAGATTCACCATATCTATAAATTCTTAGATTTTTATAAATCTAATTTTATAATTTAACTTGTTAGACTTATAAAAATTACTTAAGTTCTTGGGGAGTCATAAGTCACACAGTGGACATACTTAAAAAGGAAAGAAAAATATATTACACTAATAAATGTGGTTAAATATTTAAGGAATTTAATTTAGTTGTAAAGACTTAAAAGTAGTTGTAAAATGTGATAGATTTATGAATATATTAATAACATTTATAAACTAATATTCAAGTGGAGAAGAACAAAGATTTTTAAATTAAATGAACACTAATTTTGCACCAAAAAAGAAAAACTTGAATAGCTTTTCCCTTAAGCATAAAAATTACCCTCAAGGATATAAAAATATTCATACTTAAGTTTGAACTCTGCTATTTTGCATGAACTTTGGCAAGCCTCAACTTCTTTTAACAGTTTCCTCATATGCAAAAAAGCGTACATCATATTAACTTGCAGTATTGTTGTAAGGATTTAATGAAATATTTTGCATAAACTATTAGCACATGCTAAGCCCTCCATAATGCTGGCTGAAAGATTTTTTAAAAAATTAGTTCTCCTACATAAAAGGACAGACACCTTTGCTAACCATAAATCTTGAAGCAACACTAATTTATTATCTCATGCCACGGACACTTTAATGCTCAATTCTCCAGATACCTTCTTAGGTATCGATTAGTTTGCTACCTTTCCAGGAACAGATGGTGCTTAGGGAATTAATTTTAATGTCAAAGGCAGCACAGTCACATCTCAAAATCTCAAAATTCACACCATCTCCAGAAAGCCATAAAGGAAAGCAGTAGCAAATTGGTGTCTCACTTTGCTCCTTAAAATCCAATGCATGGAAGGCAGAAAGCCAGTGTCAGGACCCTGAGGACTTTATGCAACCAGTGTTTCAGTGCCAACATGGTCAAGTTACTGGAATGGGGCATAAAGTACTAGGGGAAGGGAGAAGCTGGGTATTTCCTCCAAGGTAATAGTTGCCTGGTGAAATGTCACTGTCACTGTGTTAGAAAGAGAAGAGGAAGGCAATGCTCTCTGGGCAGAGGGCAAAGAGGAAACCCAGAAGAGAGCTGTCCAAATCACTCTAAGTGATTTAGAATGTACAGACCACCCCATTTTTCCTGAGTTCCTACCTTTGGGGACTGAAAATACTGTTTCCAAGAACTAAAAAAAAAAAGTGAAATGAATTTACAAAATTGATTCATAAAAATCTTCAAGGGTGTCCAATTTCTTAGAAAAATGCAATTATTTCTGATGATAACTCTGGAGGGGAAAAAAAACACAAGTATGGAAAGATGTCAGGATGGGGGAGGTGGAACAGAGAAATGAAGGCTCAGAGAAAAGGAATAGAGAGGGACAGATTCAGAGAGAAGCTGTGAATTGAGACCCCAAACCCAGAGGAAACAAAGACGTGATATCAAAAGGCAGTGAGGCCTAACACAGAAAACTGACAAAATGTAAAGGGAGATTGAAAAATATATACCTAATTTTCAAGGACGAAGGAACCAGCCAGAGGACCAGGGGAGGGAACAGAGAGAAAGAAGATAACGCAGGGCAACATTCAATTTAGTCAATATTTATTGAGTGCCCACAGGTGCATGGCAGCCTCCTGGGACGTAAGTGGAGCTCCTGCTCTGAAGGGCGGAGAAACTGTTTGGGTCTGTGTAACTGCCTCCGGGCAAAGGAGGTGGAAGTACAGGCAGATTCACACTGTGCAGTGGTTCCAGCGGCTCGGCCCTGCTCATCCTTTCTCCTGAGCTGACCTATAACCTTTTCTTCCCCCAACTCCATGGAGGAAAAACCTAAAGATTTAAAGAGAGGCAGAGATGAAGGCATTGCATGTTTTTCTTAGACTGAAACGTCAGGTCTAAAACAAGTGTTATTATTAGTAGTAACCATATTTCTTAATTAAATATAAAAACCTGGAATCCAGAAATTAATTAAAAAAAGAGAGGGAGCAATGTTAAAATTAGAGAGCGAGAGACTAGATCAGAGACCACTACACTAGCAATCTTCCTTTCCATGTCCTGGTATATATGATAATGTACAGTGTTTTAAAAGCAGATCTCTATTTCATGAAATTCAGTCTAGGAAATATTTTTAGGTCTATCAGAGCACACAGATACATTTCTGATCAAAATGTTTCCAAAAGACCTGCAGAAAGGAAAATGCAACCTATTATATGACTCATAGTGTCCATAAGATAAAAATAAACCAGTGATTTTAGAAGAAACACATCTATTCCTGGTAGTGGATCTTATAAAAAATAATAAATATGATATTTCTCATATACTTATATCTGTGGTCTGAATGTCATACTTACCAAGTAAGCTTTGTCATCATAAATAACTATGTTTGCGTAAATCTTGGGCACCTTACTTAATTTCTCCCAGTCTCAGCTCTGTCATCTGTAAGATAGAGATGAAACTATAATTGAATGCATAAGGCACTTATATCTAGGGAGGATTAAATGGAACTCAGTGCTTTGTCAATGCTTGGTACATAGAAAGTACTCTTCATGGTAGTTCATTTTATTCAGTTTGAAAAATGGACTTTGCTGGAAGTTGAACAAAATTTTGACACAAATCTTTCAGGCATCCATTGCAAAGGGAGAAATACTATCAGCTATGTACATGGCATACAAAATAAAAATAAAATTTTAAGAGTTTTCCAATATTAATTCCGCTATATCTTGCAGGGAAAACAATATGAGTGTACACTGAAGAAAAATAACCATTTACCTCTCACAACTTTTCAAACATGCCCATTCAGATGATATGTCTAATAAATCTCAAAGTTATAGGGAAGACTTCCAGAACCAAGTCAAGTCAAAACACCTATCATAGCAATGGCTTTTAAAAAGTCAACTGCCACTCTTTACCTCCCATTTTTCCCTCTCCCTTCCACCATTGCAACCATGTTTGAAGAAGGCTAAAACTACTTATAATTCTGTGACAAACTTTTGACAAGCTGGCTTGGTAACCTTGATAAAAGTATCTTACTGTGGAAGATATATTTCTTGAACAGAATGTGGGAGGGGAGAACATACTTTAATTTTTGATAAACTAAAATAGCACCTTAAAAATGGAATGACTTCACAGAGGGAGTTAGCATTAAAGCCAGTCGCAGGTCAGATAAGCCTCCAGTATCAGAGATTGCAAAGCCAGAGCTAGTACAGAGTCAGGTTGATATTTCTGCAGCTAATCTATGTCTCCAGGTAATTATATTATCAGGTTTACATTCACAGCAGAAGTCTCAATGTGGCCTAAGAGTCCTGTCCACCAATCTCCTCATTCTGACCTCATTCTCACCTGCTAAAATTTGCCTGCAAACTTAAGATGAGCTTCACAGAGAAGGTAAGGTTAGAGTGGACTTATGAAGATGAAGGAGTATACCAGATGTACAAAATGGCCAATAGGTGAAATGGGGTGGGGTAGGGGTACCTGGACTCCAGGCAGAGGGAACAGCATATGCGAAGGCCTAGGAAATAAAACAGCATGGTATATCTAACGTATGATTAACTTGTGGGACTTATGGAGGAGTTTGATCTTTATCTTATAGGCCCAAGACAGCAAATGGAATAAATCTTGAGTCTCCACTCTGAGTTATGAGTATTGACTTCTGCCATGGTGTTTAGCAATGTCTACCATGGACAAGGAAGGGAGGAGTGTGGCAGAAATGCTGTGTATTTGCAATCTAAGCATAGACAATATTGAGCAGCTGAAATGTTTAATTCATCTGGGGAACAATATGCCTAGGAACTTCTATCCTGTCAAACCAGTTGGGATAGCTTCTTCAGAATCCAGCTTGGCTAACGGGTATACCTAGTGATGAGTACAGGTCCTCCATCTTTCCAGCCATTTAAAACTACAAGTAAAGAGCCCATAGGTTCTGAGTTGGGATTCCTGCCCTCAAGGAGAAAGTATTAAACTGGGGTGGGGGGGTGGCGGACAAGCAAATAACTATAGTGTGATGAAGGCTATAATAAAAGTGCGTTTTTAAAAAGCCTACAAAGCATGGAAGAGAGCACAACAAAATCTGTCTGGATGGTTGGAAAAGTCTTCATTGAGTAGATAACGAAGCAGCCTTGCATAATGAATGAGAGTCTGAGAGATAGAGGAGGATTTCACAGAAGAAAAAGAGCCTAAGCAAATAGCATGGATGAGTGACAGTGGACAGTTGACTCGGGGAATAGACAACAGTTTGGTACAGCCAGTTTGGTGGGTGCAGGAGGCCAGTGGAAGGCATGCTACTGGAAAGGCTTTTTGGAGCAGTAAAAGGGCCTTGTTGGGTACAGGAGGCCAGTGGAAGGCATGCTACTGGAAAGCCTTTTTGGAGCAATAAAAGGGCCTTGTATGGTAAGCTAAGAAGAGGCTGGTTAAATAGAGTTGTTTCTTAAACACTTCTCTTATGATGTGAGAGAGAAGGGGTTGTACATTAGCAAGCAAGAAGGTAGTGAAAATACTTAGAAGTCCAATGAGGCATTCAGAGCATTGATGCTGAACCGGAAATAAGAGGACCCAGCCCTCTGCCCTGCTGCCTGGGAAGAATACAAAAAGCAAGAGTTGAGATTTGAATTCTGGTTCCATCACCATCAGCCCTTCTCTGAGTGCCCATTTCCTCCCTCATAAAGCAGGCATATTTAAAAATCCCTGCTTTACATAGTTATCAGGATGATCAAATGAGATAATGAATGTGAAAACAGTTCGGAATGTTATTTATGCACCTATCAAAATAGTGAAAATAGTGTTCCTTGTCTTTTTCTTCCCTCTGATGTCAGTTTTACCGTAGCAACCTGCTGCATAATTTACTCACCCCCATCCACATGGTGTGTGTCTGACATGCTACCTGCTCAAGGTTTCTGATTACCCCCCGTGACTCTCCTCTGAGGGGTTGTTGTTTGCTCGGACCCTGTGGCTCAGGCTGATCAAGGTGCCAGAGCTAAGAGCAGCCCACATGCTGACCAAAACATACTGGCTTGTTTGTCCAATTCCACACCCTTTATCTACGTATCCACTATTTGCTGACTTCTGTGATAGCTGTGGGGCCACAGATATTCATGGATTCTTCCTCTAGAAGCTCACAGTCTAGGAACGTGAGACACAATGATGAACACAGAATTGTAATGTCAGTGTAATAAGAGGAATATACATAACACATGGAGTTCATATGGGAGAGGGATGACTAATATATCTTGGGATGAGGTCTTTGATAATGGCTTGATCTCTGGGTCGACAGTGGAAAAGGCCTCATGGAAGATGAAACTGTGATGTGAAAAAAGATTAGGACTTCATCAGGCTATTAATAGCAGATGATTTGCTAGAAATAGAGATCAACTTGGAGTATCATGGAACTGCAAGTAACTCTAAATTCTTGGGGCATAAAAAGTGCAAACAGAACTAGGTAGATTTTGTAGTAGCCCTTTTTGAGAGAGTCTAAATAATAATCCACTGTTTCCCAAAGTGTTTCATTTATCAAACATTTATCAAGCACCTTCTACAGAGCAAGCCCTTTGGTCAGCAATGTGAATGGTGTTAAGTATTGTTCCAATCCTCAAAGTGCATACAGTTCAGTATTTAAGATAGATGTTCAGATAAGGAATATATACTTTGTAAAGTGCAACTAATACTGAAAACACAGTTGGAAGCAAAGGAAAAGAAGCATTTGCATGTAAAGAGACAGTCAGGGAAGTCTTCCCAGAGGAGGAAGTGTATGACTTGAACCTTGAAAAACAATTGGGTGGGAATTTGTCACATGTGAACAATCAGGGGAAGTGCATGCTTCCATTGCTTGTGTGATGTGACACTTGCTGAATAACTCCCTACCTTTCTGGTTATGTTTTACTTTCCTCTAATTTCTCTTCCTCTCCCCACTCATTCCACGATTGGTTCCCCAAGGTTCTGTGCTTCCCTTGGATCTTTCCTTTGTCGTCTCTCTCAGCAACATCATCCATACCCAGGGCTTCGACTAACACTTGTGTGCTTCAAATTTTTTACTTAGTGGAGATCCCACATTACCAAGAACCTGATAGACTCTTTACCTGGATAATCAGCCCACTCCTAATGAAACATGCTCCAAAGGGAATCCACCATCTTTACTCTCGGAAATACTTCTCTCTTTTGGTGTTATCCCACCAACCCTTCAGAGGCCTGGTTTTCCAAGTCAGGAACCTTGAAAAAATTCTTACCTCTCCTTTTCTCTCCCCATCATCTGGTACATCTCTAAGTACTGCAGGATTTCCTTTTTAAATTTCTGTGTCCACTCTTATGGCCTTATGTCAGGTCCACATAATCTCTCACCTGGATGATTGCAGTGACCTATTAATTGGTTTCCCTCTTTCCAGTTCACCCACTCAATCCATCCTACCTCAATACTGCAAACATGGTGTTTTAGTTTCCTAGGCTGCTCCACAAAAACCATGCAATGGGTCAGCTTAAACAATGGGAAATTATTAGCCTACAGTCCAAATCAAGGTCTCTTCAAGGTGATGCTTTCCTCCTGAAGACTGGCATTCTGGGGTTGACTGCTGGTGATCCTTGGCCCTTAGTCTGTCATGTGGAAACGCACATGGCCATGTCTCCTCATGTCTCCTTCTCTTCTGGGTTCCATTCATTTCAGGCTCTGGCTGCTCCCTCTGTGGCTTTCTCTGTTTATCTGAATTTCACTCCATTTATAAAGGACTCTAGTAATAGAATTAAAGCCTATAATGATTGAGGTGGGCCACACCTTCTTAACTGAAATAACCTCAACAAACGATCCTACTTACAATGTGTTCACACCCACAGTAATGGATTAGATTTAAGAACATGCTTTTCTGGAGTATATGTAGGCTCAAACCATCACAAGTGATATTTTTAATAAGCAAATCTGGTCTTGTATCTCACTTCACTTCTGCCTATAGCATTTCCATGTCTCCTACCACCTTTAGAATCAGCTTTTAGCTCCTTAGGATTGGGACAAGCCTCTCCTACCAACCTCTCTAGCCTCATCTGTTGCCTTCTCTCCCCGGGAATTATCTAAAAATTCTAAATTGATTACAGACCCCCCTAAACATCATGTTGTTTCATATTTTCTGCCTTTGAAGTGATTTCACCTAGAATCCTCCCCCCATCACTCTTTCCACATGGCAAACTCAAAACTTATCCTTCAAAGCTCAATTCCATGTTGCTTCCTTCAGTGAGTCTTCCTTGCCTCTCCTTTTCAGATAACTGCATTCTTCTCTGGACTAATTCTGGACCATGTATGTGTGCCTATTATTATGCCATTTTTGTGACCATCACTTTCCTGTCTGTGTTCCAGTGTCCAGTCTGTAGAGTCAGTATAGCATAGTAATTAAGAGCTTGGGACCAAACCCTAGCTCTGCCATTTACCAGTGAGAACTTGGGGAAATTATTTATCTCTCTATCTTAATTTCCTCATCTATAAACTGGAAATGATAATAATTGCTGCATAATAAAGTTGTTAGAACAGGTTTGACATATAGCATTATATAAGATTTTCCTTCATTGCCAACAATGAGTGTTTTGATATTAGCGAAATATATCTTGTTCATCTCTACTTCTCCAGTGCCCAGCACAATGCCTGACATAGAGTGTGTGCTGAGCAAATATTTGTTGAAAGGAGGAATGACTGAATCTTGGACTCCTCCCTTTCCCTGCTCCAGGACCCAAACTCTTATCCCTGTTTCCTTTCCATTGGACCCTGCATTTATTTCCTTTTCTGTTATCACTGTCACTTCTCCTTCATTTGTTCAACAAAAAGTCATTAATCTTCAGCAATATATACATCACTACTCTAACTGCTGAGGATATTGCATTGAACAAGACAAAATCCTTCTTCTCTAGGCTGTACATTCCACTGGGTGACACAGACATTTAAATAATAGCACATTTGTTATTTGACCATAAGCATTATATGTGTGTGAATTTGTGTGTGTGTGTAACTGGAGGCATTGTACCTATTCATGGTAAGTAGGAAGTTTCCCTTAAAGAAAAAATTTGACTGATATACGAAAACTTAAAAGTAATTAGCTAGAATAAAGTGATAGAAGTTGTGGTGAAGAGTAAACCACACAGAAGGAATAGCATGTGCAAAGCGCTGAAGCAGAAAGAACTTTGGCATATGTAGATTCTGCATTCTTTGGGTCTGGATTATTGCTTCAGCTACTACATATGTAGATTCTGAATTCTTTGGGTCTGGATTATTGCTTCAGCTACTACCTTGCCTCCATACAGGAAGTCTCCCTTCTAACTATATTTTACCCTCCATACAGCTATTAGATTAAACTTTCTATCACGCTGATTCCTTGTTCAAGAACCTTCCATGACTCTCCATTGCCTCCTGAATGATACAGTAATTCCTTGGCTGTTCTTCATGACCCAATGCTGTCTAGATCCCTATAATTTTCCAGTTTATCTCTCAGAAATTACCTGCATCTATTCTCAACCATTGCCATCAAGAACTGCTTGCTATTCCCAGACACATTTCTGATTTTTAATTTACTAATTTTTCTTAAATTGTCCTTGTCACTAAAAATGATTTCCTTCCTTATTCCCAATCATGCTGCTGTTTCATAAAACAATACTTACTTGTTCTCTGTGTGATGCATTTTGATTTTTCTATTTTAATCTATTTTACTCAATTTCATTTTTTTAAAAAAACTGAAAGTTCTAACCTGCCAAAGTGATTTCATATCTCACCAGTGTATCATGACCCATAGTTGAAAATATTATACTTCATAGGCTTAAAGATTTTTTTCTGAGATCTATGATTCCTGAATCCTGAAGGGGGTTGGCTTTGGTAGATTCTGAGCTTCTTTTCTGGCAGTAGAATACTAAGTCAGCTACATCTTGATCTCTCTGAAGTCAGGGGAGTAAAATTCTGCATGAGTGTGTGGTCACTGGACTAAGCCAAAGGGACTTAATCACAAGTGCCAAAGCACCCTGAGGATACTTGGCAATGCCTCCTAATTGGCAGCTGTCACACTTTTCTGTTTTGCTCCTGGCAGTGTTATGAACTGAAATTGCTAATTGTATTGAGCTGTTCCATATCACATACTGGGCAAAGATTAACATAGGAAGGTATTCCTTCCAGATGTAACTGAGAAAGCAACATAATTGCCATTAAGAAATAAATCTGTGGCAACCAGATGTAGTTATATAGCACATGGTTTGCAGTAAATGTATTTTGCAGAGAGATTTGCTTTATAGTTGCCCAAGGGGAAGACTTTTATCTTTTATAATAACCACTACTCAAAGGACCTGTTTTTCAAATTTGTTTTTATATCCTGGGTTAAAGTAGGGCATTTTAGTATTCCTTCCTTTTCACTTCCACCAATCCTGACCTGAGCAGATTCCACAATGGGAATCTCTTTGTGTTGTGTAAGTAATAAAGTAGCCATTTGCTGAAAGGCTTTGTTGTGCTTGAGCCTGTGTTCCTACAATGAATTTTGTAGCAACTTGTTCTACACCTGATATATGTGGGAGCCTCCAAATGGGCTTGTTCAGTGGGTGAAACATTCTACTCTGCCTCCACCTTTTCTGTGTCACTGTAGCACTAAGTACATGTTTTTTTCACTTTCTTTCCCTGTCCTGTGTTGGCAAACTTCCTCATGTACATCATTAAAAAGATGTAATCTCACAATTAGGATGTAAATTATTTTTAATTAGTTACAAATTTATGTTGGAAAAGACAAAGAGTTCTAGTTTTAAGACCCATCTCTGTTGTAAGGAGTTATGTATTTGGGGGCAATCGATTTAACTGTCTTGGCGTCAGTTTCCTCATTTAGAAAATAAGGAAATTGGGCTAAATGATCTCTAAATGTCCCCTTTGCTTTACTTCTATGGTCCTGTATCCTTTCCTGAATTCATTCAAAAGTAATGGTCTGGACCACAGAATTGTGTATTTAATTAACAGTATTTATTGATCTTGAGTTTTTCCCTTTTTTTTTGTTTTACTTTTCCTCAAAAAGGCATGGTTCAATTATTCTTTATGGGTTACTATGCTATCTTGGGAACTCCAGAGTCAAACAGATTTAGATCAAGCCTGGTTCTGCCACTTAGAAAACTAACTTAACAATCTTGACAACTTCCTTAGTATGGCTAAGCCTCAATTTACCCATATGTAAAATGGGAATAATAATAATAATTCTTGTTTCATAGGGTCATAGGCCATCTCCTTCTGTACTTCTTATCTGAGTCCCTGAAGTTGCCAAACTATATCAATATGCAAAGGTCTTAATAACATGTTCACTGATGAATTGAACACTAGCCTCTATTTCCTTCCATTAAGTCAGTGTTTTATGTGTTTCTTGTTGATTGCCAGATGTGTAAGCATCTGATAACACAATGCAACCATAGTGCCAATTAAAAATCACAAATCTCACAACAGATTGATAAAATTGCTGAAAATAAAGTCCATAAATTGTTCGTCACACAGGTAAAGCCATTGACAAGTAAATTGGAGAAAACCAATAAGAAACCTAAGACTAGACACTTTAATGATACTGAATGAAATATGATAATAAATGGATGAATCACTCTAATGTTTATTACAAAAAAGTCCACATTTATGATCATGCAGCAAAAGTTCAAGAAAAGAATGTTGTTTGTTATGGTGATGCAATATTTTTTAAAAGCTCTAAATTATTTAATTCGTTCTTTTCTCTTCCCATGAAATAATTTATGGAAGTAATGAATGAGAAGATAAAAGTTAGCATGGAAATAGAAGCATGTCACAGTTCAGTGAACACCAAGAGTGTATTGGTCTTCACGAAGAGAGGTCCAAGGAGAGTAAAAGGCAAAACAACAACAACAACAACAACAGCAACAAAACGACAACCTTTGCCTAGATTTTTTTTTCCCTGCAGGCCAACTCTGGTGGTTTTCATTATCAGCAACTTGAGAAAGCAATGGAGAAAATCACAGACTGCTAATCTAATTTTGTACGTGGCCACCTAATATTTTGTTAAAGTTTTAACCTAAGTAAGTCTATTCTATTATGATAAAGACTCAATTCGAAAAACAAACAAAAAAAACTCAATTCAAATAAACATGATTTTAAAACTTCAGTACAACTATAAGCAACTTAGGTAAACATTAGTTTCATTCATTCTAATAGCATTTTAGAATACATGAAAGTAATTTAATTATTTTATTTTCTATTAGTAACGCTGAGAAGAAACTAAATCAGGTATTACCTCTATTCTAGTGTTGGAAATCCAAGGTTTGGCTGGAGCTACTCTGCTAGGAAGAGCTAGAACCCAAGTCTCCTGATGCCCACAGGACAATGATAAGGGTGTTTTATGTCCTTTCCATATAGCCAATAATACTAGATCTGTTACTTTTTACTTCTAAACTCATAAGAAAGTTTTCAGGGTAGATTTTTGTTATATCCAATTGATACATAAGAAATCTGAGGCTCAAAGAGCTTCCATAAATTTGCTGAAAGTCAGAAAATAAACTTGCCAGAAGTGACTAGTGAGTATGAAGTCACAGCTCTCGTGACTTCCAAGACTCCTTTCACTCTGCCAAGCTGTTTGCTGGAGTTCAGTGTTGAATGCCTTTACTAATAATAGAACAATAGTCACAGGGAAGAGGCTCTCAAAGATAACCGAAATTTAGAAAGTTTATCTTAGAAATAAGTGCTTTTAAATTTTTTTTTCAGTTTATGCTTCAATTACAATTTTTGGTAACTTTAGTAACCAAAGTTCAAAAGTGATGCAATTGTTTCACCTTTTCCCTTTTTATATCTACTCTCTGGTGGTAATACTGATGAGCAATGAAATGAACAAAACCCATGCCCAATAGAAAAGTATAAAGCAGTTCCTTTTCTTGGAATCAGGCAAGAAGAATGAATTACTCACATTATGTCAGCCTGATGCATCCAATTTTCTGTCTAATGATAGAGTGCCACAGGATTGGAAAAGGTACTCCCCTGTTCAAGGCATTTTCTCAATTTATGGTGCTGCAATCGTAGTATTAAATTTGGGTTTGGGGACCCCCCCCATTTTTTAGTGTCACATTAATAACCACTTCACACATTTCTTCCTTTGGATATGTTAGATATTCTTCCTTTAGACACGTTAATTCCTATGAAGGCTATATTGGAGTCTTATTGTTACTGCTTTCCAAACGACATCAGGTTGGTCTTTGAAGGTGATTACTGCAGATGGCTGATCTTAACTATTATGTGCTGAATTTATTGCTTTAGATACTGGAATTGGAGAGAGAAGTTTTCTCTGTTGTAACTCATATGCCTGTATTGTCTATAATTGAAGGATAAAGGAGTGCTTAATCAGGTGAACAAAATTAAGAAGCTCATAAAGTTCTAAAACTTCACCAAGTTTCTGGCTTTGGACCAAAGGAGTACATTTACTTCCCCCTATTCCTCCCACTAACTACAGCTAAAATCTCTGGAAATGATATGCTAAACAAGCATAATAATACTGAAAAGGTAGAAGGGAAAAAAGTGGAATGGTTAGGGACCTGAGAACCTGAGAAACAACATGGTGGTGACTTCTCTGGGTTTTCTTTTTGCCTCATATAGCCTGGACTGGTTTCTAGAGAAGCTAGACACCTGGAAAAGACAATGGAGCTGACAAAAAAAAATGCTTTCAGGAAAGTCTGCTCTCTCTAGCACAGGACCAGGAAAAGGGCAATCTAGTAAGACCAAAAACTTTTAAACAATAATTGCCCTACAGCAGCCAAACAGCATGGGAAAAAAAAATCAGTCCCATCCCACACCTGTCAGCAAAGGCTAATTAGGAAGGTCCAGACTTCTATACTTGCCAGGCTGCAACGAGGCACCCTGACCACCCCCCACACACACACACATACACACACACACACTCACACCAGTGTGGTATCAGAGAAGGCCAAGTGGAGAGATGAAACATTATAGGCACTCTTCTTCTCTCCACAGGGGTGGTATCAGAGGAGGCCACATCGGAAACCAAAACTTTTGCCACCATCCATGAGTACAATGCTTCCCTCTTGCAGGGTAGGTGGAGATGGAAGCCATGAGGAGCTCACATGAGGAGCAGTAACAAGGTGACCCTCTGCCATCCCATAAGAGAGATGTCAGCGGGACTGACTCCACTTGGCAGCAGTGAGGCACCTCTCCGCCCTGGGGTGTCAAAGGAGGCCAAATGGGGAACCGGGGCCTTTATCCTCACCTGCCAGTAGTGAGGATATGTCCCTCTTCTACCACTGAACAGTATTAGAGGAAGCCCACTAAGACAGAAGATTTAAATAAGATCCAATCTTTAAATAAGATTATCCATAGCATAATTACCAAAATGCCAGGATACAATAAAAATCAAGACCCAGAAAAATCTCAACTTGAATAAGAAAAGACAATGAACAAATGCTAAAGGCAAGGTGACTAGGATGTTGGAATTACCTGACAAGGATTTTAAAGGACCCATCATAAAAATGCTTTGACAAGCAATTATAAACATGTTTTAGATGAATTTAAAAAAATAGAAAGTCTCACCAAAGAAACAGGAGATTTGAAGAAGAACCAAAAGGAAACTTCAAAACTGAGAAATTAATCGAAATAAAAAGTGTATGGGTTCAACAGCAGAATGGTAAGGACGGTGCAAAGAATAATTGATCTGAAGATAAGAGCATTAGAAATTACTCAATCTGACCAATATAGAGAACATAAAATGGGGAAAAAATAAACAGAACCTCAGGAACTTGTGGGATATAATAAAAGATCCAATATTTTGGTCATGTGTGTCCTAAAGGAAACAGGGGAAAAAGGTGGGACTGAAAAAGTATTTGAAAAAATTTCCCCAATTTAGCAAAATACATAAACCTACAGATTCAAGAAGCTAAGTGAACTCCAAACAGGATAAACCCAAACAAATCCATGCCAAGACACATCATAATCAAACTCAAAAAACTAAAGATAAAGGAACAGTATTGAAAGCAGCAAATGAAAAATTGCACTTTATAGGAGGAATATGATTTGAATGACAGTAGATTGCTATTTGAATTCATGGAGGTCAAAAGGAAGAGGTATAACATCCAAGTGGTAAAAAGAACCCCAAATATTATATCATGAATAAAGAGGAAATAAAGACAGTGTCAGTTGAAACAAAACTAAGAGAATTTGTCACCAGCAGACCTGCCCTAAAATAATGGCTTAAAGAAGTTCTTCAAAGAGAAAGGAAAGGACAAAAGAAGGAATCTCGGAACATTAAGAAGGAAAAGAAAAAACAAATAATGGAAAGAGCTTAGTTCCTTTCCATGGCAGTGCCTATCATTTTTATATCCCTTCTAATATAGTCTGAAGTTCTGAAATAGCATTGTTTCTGTCTTTTCCGAAATCTGTCAGTTCTTCTTTTATACCTTCCTATTCGCTAATCATTTCATATTGAACTTTCCTCCTCTTATGCTGTTATTTTAAGCTTCAATCATTTTCCTAATTTCCTTCAGTACATTTTGAAATATTAGGTTATAGTTTCTATCTACTTGTGAACATTCTTTTCTGGTATACCCTGTTGAGACATTATTATAATAATTCCCTTTTTTATCTTATAAAAGCTATGAATGGGATTATATTGATCTCCGTATGTGAACGGGGTGGGTTTCCTGTGCTATTACGGAGAGAATCCGGTGGAGGAGGGGAATGCGGTAGGTAGATTTATCAGATCAGCTGGATGTTTTCACTGTGGTTTATTAGTAAGGATTCAGATATGCCTTTCTGTATGGCCCCTTCTTTGCTTCCCAGAGCTACGTCTGTTTACGGGGGGATTTTCTGCTTTTAGCCTTATATTTTAGCCTTAGAACTCTTCAAGCCTTCCTTCCAAGGTAGCCCCTTAGTTCTCTCTGGACCCCTTCTTCCCGCCCCCTAGCGTTCTTGCCCTTTTCATTTTAGATTCCATTTTCAGAAGTTTTTCCTTAAAGCCAGGCTCTGTGCTTCTGGGAGTTTGGTTGAACTTTCTCTGATCTTTTCAGTTTTCACATTTATCTGCAAGTTGGAGTTTAGGGGGAATTTTCCCAGTGTCACTTGTTGTTCTCAGATATGTCTCCCCATGTTTCCACCCGGAGTATGTTGGATTCTCTCCTTTTACGAGTGGGTATTGGTCGGCAAAGTTTTTGTTCGCTTGGTTTATGGAGTACGTGGGTTATTCCCACTCATTTTGCACTATTTCTGCCAACCAACTTTAATTTTATCATAGTTCTGCTGTTGTAGGTGATTAAGCCACTCTCATTCAGAAACTGAAGTTTAAGGAAATTCCTTGCCTCCAGTTTTACTTAAGGTGCTGTCAATGGGTTTTTTGTCGGCTATTTGTTGTTTTTCAGAAGGAATTTTGGGAAAATTAAAAAACTTTGCTGTCAAAATCACATCACTAGACATTCCTCAACTCCCTTTTTACTTTTAAAAGAAATAAAAATATCACAGAAACCTTCTACCACCCCACCTATTCCCTTCTACTTCTTTCTCTTATGTCCAGCCCCAAGGGTAATCCCTATTCAGAAATTGGTGTGTTCTAGTCCCATGCATGTGTTTGTATTTTAACTGCTTGTATATTGTTTTGTGAGTTTAGAATATTTATATAAATGTTTTCATATTATATGTATTATTTTGCTATTTTTTCACTCAAAATTCTTTTTCTTGATATTTGCCCATATTGAAACATGAAATGTTAGATCATACATCTTAATTGCTGTAAAGTATTATGAAATGTAACGAAACCACAATTTGTTCATTCCTTGCTGAGGGAAAATTATTTCCACTTTTTCACTAAGACAAACAGCAATGCAAAAAAAAATCATTTTCATATATTTGCTTATGCATATCTGCAAGTCTGTAAAATAAATACCTAGAAGGGAAGTGCTGGGTCAAAGGGTATGTGTGTCTTCATATACCCACAATGTGTGTGAATTATCTCCAGTGTGTATGTACACAACATTTATGATGTCTTAATTTTTGCCATTCTGGTAGGTGTGAGATGGGTTCTCATTGTTGATTTATTTTATATTTCCTTGATTAAAAGTGAGATTGAGTGTCTTTCCAAGTATTATTGTTCATTTAGCTTTCTTTTTCTGTATCTGACCTGTTTATAAAATTGATGGCTTTTCTCTTTCATTTATGACAATTTCTTAATGATGTGAGTATTTTAAAATATATATTCTGGATAATGAATCTCTCTTTTTATTTTGGTTTTCATTATATATAAAGGTTTTATAAAATCTGTGAATTTTCTTTCTTGCTCTCTTCCTCTCTCAATAGCCTTTCTCTCCATGTAGTTTAGACTTCATTCATGGAAACAGGCACAATGATTACTTTTCCATTTTCCAAATTCCTGTCTCTAACCATCCATCAGTCCTCCACCCACCTCTGCCCATCACACAGAATTCCTTCATGGAGCATCACTTATTCGCAGGCGTTGACTCTCATACAAATAGATACTGAAAAATTGAAGTGCTCTGCTCTTATGAAAAACCTGTTTGTCTGATACAATAGATTTTCTGTATTAGTTTAAGATTAACTGGGGTATTCCCTCCTTTCAACATGCCTGTTATCCCTTCTCTCTTTCTAGGCCTTTCTCTTATCTCTTTTCCAGAATTTTTGCAACTCTGGTGAGTACAGTAGACAAAAAAATGTTAATTATGAAATAAATACTATTTGGGATGCTAGGAAAAAATGAAATAAGTTCTAATTACTTTTTTCTAAACATAAGCCGTGCATTGGTATGAGAGTTTTATATTACTGTAAAATTATTTAGTTGCGATGTCAATTTATTAAAATGGGTTTGTGTTATGATTAGTTTGAAAAAAAAAGAAAGGTTTCTAGGATGTCCCACATCATATTATCACATAAACACCACACAGAAAACTGGTGTTAGTACAAAAATTTCTGTCAAGATCCTATAGGTTTATGAGTCAGAAGTAATGCTTTTTTTTTGAAATGTTGGGACCTAGTTAATGCAAGTTCTTAAATTATAGCATATAAGCTAGAAATTTTCTTTACTTTGTTTTGCTTTTCTATCTTTCTATTTGACTTTTCTGTTAATAGAGACCAAAGAAATAAAGACATAGGTAAAGGCTTCAAACTGTTTAATTGGATTCCAAGATTTCATGAACAAAGCCCCCAAGTTTCTTTTCTTACTCTTCTCTTGTTACTGAAGTTTCTGAAATAGAGGTAATATTTTAACTTTTGATAATAATAGACTGAGGATGGTACTATCTGAATAAAAGAATGCATTACACAATGTTGAATAATTTTTGTAGGAAAATTTATTAGGAAAAGGATGGTAGAGTATTTGATTACAAAAATAAATGTGCAATAAAGTCCTGGTCTAGAGTAAACATCCCTAGTTCAAATTCAAATCCAACATGCTTTTTATCTAATACAGAATTTTAATCTAAAAACAAAAGTCAGATTATGAATGATAAATCAGATTTAGAGAGAAAAATAGTAGCATATCATGTTTAAGACTGCCCCAGATATGAGTGATTTATTTGATGTGTTCTATCTCAATAAACCATTTTCTTTACTCATCCATAAGACGCAACCCTCATACACCACATCTGCAGTTACTGCCTCCACTAAAGTCTTGAACCTCTCAAAGTCATCCATGAGGGCTGAAATCAACTTCTTCTAAACTCCTGTGAATGATGATATTTTAACCTCCTCCCATGAATGTTCTTAATGGCATCTAGAATGGCGAATCCTTTCCAGAAGGTTTTCAATAAACTTTGCCCAGATCCATCAGAGGACTCACTATCTATAGCAGGATTAGCCTTATAAAATGTACTTCTTTAATAATAAGATTTGAAAGTCAAAATGACTCCTTGATCTTTGGGCTATAGAATGGATGTTGTGTTCGCAGGCATGAAAACATTAATCTCATTTACATCTCCATCAGAGCTCTTGGGTGACCAAGTGCATTGTCAATGAGCAGTCATATTTTGAAAAGAATCTTTCTTTTCTGAGCAGTAGGTCCCAACAGCGGGCTTAAACCATTCAGGAAACCATGTTGTGAAGAGATGTGCTGTCCTCCAGGCTTTGTTGTTCCAATTATAGAGCACAGGCAGAGTAGATTTAGCCTATTTCTTCAGGACCCTAGGATTTTTGTAATGGTAACTGGGCATTGAATTCATTTGAACATCACCAGCTGCATTAGCCCCAAACGAGAGAGTTAGCCTGTCCTTTGAAGATCTGAAGCCAGGCATTGACTTCTCTCCATTGAGAAGGTCCAAGATGACATCTCCTTCCAACGGAAAGTTGTTTTATCTATATTGAAAATCTGTTGTTAAGTGTAGCCATCTTCATCAACTATCTTAGCTATATCTTTTGGATAACTGTTTGCAGTTTTTACGTTAGCATTTTCTGCTCCATTTTGCACTTTTATGTTATAGAGATGGCTTCTTTCCTTAAACCCCCAAACCAACTTCTGAGAGCTTCAATTTTCTTCTGTAGCTTCCTCACCTCTCTCAGCCTTCATAGAATGAAGAAAGTTAGGGCCTTGCTCTGGATGAGACTTTGGCTTAAGGGGTATCGTGGCTGGTATGATCTTCTATCCAGATCACTAATTTTTTTTCCATATAAGCAATAAGGCTTATTGGAACTTTAACATTTGTGTGTTCCACTGGAGTAGCACTTTTAATTGCCTTCAAGAACTTTTCCTCTGTATTCATAACTTGGCTAACTGGTGCAAGAGGTCTAGCTTTTGGTTTATCTCTGCTTTTGTTGGACATGACTTCCTTACTAAGTTTAATCATTTCTAGCTTTTGATTTGATTTAAAGTTAGATAAATGGAATTCTTTCTTTCACTTGATCATTTAAAGGCCATTGTAGGATTATTACTTGGCCTAATTTCAATATTGTTGTGTCTGAAGGAATAGGGAGGCTCAAGGAGAGAGAGGGAACCACTGATTGGTGGAGCAGTCAGACACACACATTTATTGATTACTGTAGTGCCCCAAACCAGTAACAATAGTAACATCAAAGATTACTGATCACACATTATTGTAACAGGAATAATGATCATGAAAAAGTTTGAAATATTGCGAGAATTACCAAAATGTGACACAGATTACAGAAGTTAGTATACACTGTTAGAAAAGTACTAACAGTGTACTGACTGACCTGCTCAATGCAGGATTGCTGAAATCTTTCACTTTGTAAAAGAACACAATATCTGGGAAGCACAATACAGTGTAGCATCCCTATATTAAATTCTGGTTGTGCTTTTTACTACAAATTCTTAGTCTCTGGATTTACCAAATTCTAGAAACCATGGTCACAACTGTTTGATATAAGAAGGCACAGAAGCTTCTTGCTCACAACTTTTCCTGAAGCTTTTATTTCCATGCAAATTTTATTGGCTCTTATTTGCTTTTTATTTAGCAGCCAAGAGATTTATAACATTAACTTAATTAGCTAGTTTATAAATCCTAGTAAATAATAGGCAATGATTTGTGTCTAAAATTTTTAACTCTTTCCCCCTTAAATATGTAACATTTGGAATTCCTGTTTTTATCCTCAAATATTCCAATAATTTCTCTCTTAAAAAAATACCTGAATTAAGGAGACATGCACTCCATAGTTGATGTCAGTTTTTGTCTTTTGCAATACCATGCTACTTGAGACTATGAAGGGTGTTAACTTTAATATTTGCAGTGCTTAAAGTCTATCAGTGGTCCTTGGAAAATCTTATGGACTTTTGATGAATAAGAGCAGTGTCTCCTCCAGGGATCTGGAATATGATCAGTAACATTGGAGTAGGTGCTGGGACACACAGCAGTGTCAACAGCAAACACCACCACCTGGCAATAGACAGGAGGCTTCAGGCTGGGAGGACCCAGGTCTGGAAGGTCCTGGGGGCGAGGAGGGATTGAGAGGAAATGACGGTGATCCTTCCCTCCCAGCCCAGCCAAGACCCCCCAAAAGGTAAACAAGGAGAAGAGGAATCATCAATGATATTTCTTTAGTTTCTCCTATGTGCCGGTGTTAGCATGGATCCACACAGCCAGATTTTAACGCTTACTTTGGAAACCTCTTCGTGCCTCAGTTTTCTTTTATGTGAAATGAAGACAATGAAAGCGTGTGTCTCAGAGTCTCTGTGATGGGTCAATACATTTGTCTTTATAAAGTGCTTAGGACAGAAAGTAAGCACTCTCAAACATTTGCTATGATGATGACAATACTATTGTTTCTATTAGTGTAAGGAGACACACACCGAGGTAACATGTTTTGACAGAATTTCATCAAAGGTTCTGCTGATTTAGCTGTTCTTATGATTTTGGGGCATCAAATTCTTGGTCACAGTTATGTGCAAGATCCTAGGAGTTTCAGGGAATTCTGTGGACCACCACCCGATGGGTTTATTTCTCTCGCTGTGGAATGAGTTCTTTTATTAGAACCAATCATGACTCATCAGGAGCCGGTGGCTATTAAACAGTGTTTTTCAGATGCCCAGAGGTTTCACAGGGGTAATCTGTGGTAATCCTGAGCAACCAGACTGAGAATGCTTTCCTTCACAGGCGATTTATATCTTCCACCTGCAGTTAGGGTTGCTAGTGACCTGTGAGCCACTTTGAGGGCCTTGGTTTAGTATGGAAGTCTGAGATTCTGTTTCTGTACCTTGCAGCAGACTCAAGGCCCAGCCTCTGTATATCAGGACCCTGTTGGAGTCAGCTGTCAGGCAATCCTCGGTAATCCATTTGCTCAGCATTCATGGTGCATTATTCCACTTTTACCTCATACTTCTTCCTTCTTTCTTTCTCCTCCTTCTTTTCCTTTTGCCATTAGAGACCTGTCTTGCTTTCATGTGAGCTAGCAACACAGTAAATAGTGCATTATAATACTTCAGCAACAACCTAATTTTACCACAGTGGGAGGGCTGCTCAATGTTTCATACAGTTGGAAGTGGAAGTCAAGATTCTGTTCATTTTGTAAGGCCAATGAGTGTTGGGTTTGTGTTTTTGGTTTTTTGTGGGTTACTGTGCAAAGACTGACCAAAAGGAAGCATGGAGTTTTCCCAGGTTATGGGCTTTTAAACCTCTTTCCTACAACTACACAAACTCATGTAGGAGAAAGTTAACAGGGCCCAGGAGCCTGTCTATACCAAACCCTCCAAAAAATTAGCTTTAATTTTCTCTACTCTTTCTCTCTAGTCTACCTACCATTGCTTTCCTCTTCAAACATCAAGAGTTCAATCAGTGGATCCAACTTTAATCTTGTTGCATTACATTTTACAAAGACATTTTACACATTTTATGCAAAGCAAGATAGAGCACGGCATGACTGAGTAAATGATTGTGTATTTGTGCGTGAACGTGTGCATGTATACAAAATGTAATGTTAATTTTTTAAAATTATTATCCAGTCTAATAAGAGAGAGGGTCAAGCACAGGTAACAAATCAGAAAAGAGAGCATGCATTCAGAGACAGACAGATGACTAATCTCAGGCTGGTCAGAAATGAAAGTTCCCAGAACAATCATCACAATTCATGCGAGGAGCCTCAACTGGGCTTTATAAATGCAAAATTATAATGGACAGATTCCAATCTTTGCTTGCTGTCGGGAGCTGTTGGTAGGAGTTGTGTTATTGGGAGCTCCAGCTAACTACTTCCCGAATTCCCCTACCCATTCTGTGCTGGGAGGAGGGAGCAGGTGTTAACAGATGACTGCTCAAGAATGTGCCCTGAAGGGGACACTAATTGGCTCTCATTGGCTTGTTGTTTTAAATAGTTGTCTGCTACTTTTGATGTCTTTGATCCATACCTATGTCACCTTCAACAACCTCCCTTCCTGTGAGCAGGTAAAGAAATACTGGCAAAAGGGCAAATGGGAATAAACAAGTAGGAGTCCCGGTCACCTCTGTTTCTAATAGGCAACCCAGCCGTACTTGCTAGCCATGGAGCTGAGTCTTAGTGATCCTCAGATATTTTTTGTCTGCTTTGTTTAGAAATTAAATCTCAAAGTAACGAATACAAGTGAGGTTGGACAGTGTAGCCAAAACAGTTCAGGTTTCGAAGGCAAATCTCAGCTCCATTACTCAACAGTTTTGTAGCCTTGGTCTCATCACATAATCTATCTATGTGCTACTCTTCCAAATTGTCAAATGGTAGTTATACCTGCCTTCAAAGGTTAATGAAAAGACACAATAAGAAAACTTAGAAGGTGCTGAGCAAATATTCAGTGCTCAACATTTATTGGTTCTTTTTTCATCATATTGAAGGCTAATTGTAGCCAATCTTTTCTACCCACTGAGACTGAGCTGGGAATAAGAAGACATTTGGATACTGATTCTGGGTGTTCTTTAATTCTAGCCACACTGGCCATCCTTTCTCTTCCTCAAACATGGCAGGCAATTGCCTGAGGGCACTGACCTGGCTCTTCTCTCTGCCTAATTAATCTTCCCCAACTTTGCACAGGCTGACTCCTTGACCTCCTTCATCTTTTGGCTAAATATGGCTTACTCTGATGACCCCATTTAAAATTGCATGTCCTTGGGTGGGGCGACGGTGGCTCAGTGGCAGAATTCTCTCTCGCTGGCTGTGCTGGAGACCTGGGTTCAATTCCTGGTGCCTGTCCACATAGAAAAAAAAAAAATTGCATGCCCTTCCTCACTGCCTCCTCACTGCTGCACTTCTGATTCCATGTACCATGCCCTTTTCCTTTTATTTTTGAGTACGTTCATCACCATTTTAGCACTGTATAGCATTTCCTTTTTATTATGCTTATTGTTGATTTTCTCTTCTCCCACTAGACTGTATGCTTCATTGGGGCTAAAATCTTCATCTTTTTTATTCTCTGTTGCTTCTCAAGCACCTGGTTCCTGACATGTAGTTAAAAGCACAGTAAATGTTTTTGAAAGGATGAATGATTCAAACCAAATCAAGCTATAGAACTTACTCGGGAACAGACTGTGTCCAGTACTATCATGCTTTTTTTCACCTCCACATCCCTAGAGCCTGGAATGTAGCAAGTATGAAATGTATATAGAAATGGATGGAAAAATGACTTCAGTTATAATGTGATTTCCCAAGAGGCCTGGGAATTACCCAGATTCAGGCAAAAGTCATCTTCTTTCTGAGCCTGAGAACTAAACATGATGGGTTAGGCTTCTTTTTCCCTATGTGCTGGTTTGAAAATATTATGTATCCTAGTAAAGCTATGTTTTAATCCTATTCAATCTTGTGAAAGCAATCGTTTTTTTTTAAATCTTGATTCAATACTGTAGGTTGGACCACTTGGATTAGATTATCTGCACAGAGATGTGGCACACCCAATGGTGGGTGTGACCTTTTGATTAGGTGGAGATGTGGCCTTGATTAGTTTATGGAATCCTTTATAGAGGAAACATTTTGGAGACAGTCAGAAGCAACAGAAGTAACAGAAGTGTCAGAGCTGAAAGAAACTTCACAGCAGAGCTGATACAGATGCCAACAAGTAGAGAATAGAGACACAGATGTTTGGAGATGCTTGGAGCGTAGCAGACGTTGCCATGAGATGTTAAGCAAGCCAGAACCTGGAGAGAGCCAAGGAATCCAAGAGGAGAAAGTCAGCCCTGGAGAAGCAAAGTGAGGAACCACCACAGGAACAGAAGCTGAAAGCAACAGAGCCCAGGAGCAAGGGACCAGCAGATGTCAGCCATGTGATTACCCAGCTGACAGAGGTGTTCCTGACCCATCAGGCTTTCTTGAGTGAAGGTAACCTCTGTTGGTGCCTTAATTTGGAAACTTTCACTTCCTTAAAACTATAAACTTGTAACTAAAAAAATTCCCCTTTTTAACAGCTGTTCCAGTTCTGGTATATTGCATTCTGGCAGCTTGAAAACTAGAACACCCTATATCTGACTGATGTTCTGTACTCAGAAGATAAAGAAAATATGGAGAATTTTAACTATATAATGTTTTAGTTTGTAAAAGCTGTCAGAATGCAATATACCAGAAATGGAACAGCTTATTTTAAGAATTTATTAAGTTGCAAGTTTGCAGTTCTAAGTCCATGAAAATGTCCAAACTAAGGCATCCAGGAAAATGTCCAAACTAAGGCATCCAGGGAAAGATACCTTGATTCAAGAAAGGCCAGTGGATCCAGAACACCTCTTTGTCAGCTGAAAGAGCACGTGGTGATGTCTGCTAGCTTTCCCTCCGGGCTTCTTGTTGCATAAAGCTCTCCTGGGGGGTGTTTTCCTTCTGCATCTACAGGTATCTCTGGCTGTGTTGGCTCTGTTCATTCTGTTGCTCTGAGCTTTTTCCAAAATGGTTCCCTCTTAAGGGGTTCCAATAAGCAACTTTACCATGAAAGGGTGGTGACGCATCTCTATGGAAACCATCTAATCAAAAGTTACCACCTACAATTGGGTGGGTCACATCACCACAGAAACAATCAAAAAGATCCCACCCAGCAATATAGAATGAGGATTAAAGGACATGGTTTTTCTGGGTTACGCAACAGTTTCAAACCAGCACAATAGCTTTTGAGTCAATAACTTTGATATGTTCTTGGTGAATATTCATGCTCCCACTTAAAGTTTGAATATGGTCATTTAAATTTAGTGGTAAAACTAGCAAAAAAATCATTTTTTGTAGTAAGGGAACCATAAAATGAAATAAAGTTGTACCTCATCAGTGGATATTCCCACCTTGCTACCAGTGTAATTTTGAATTTGACTGAGTGAGACAATGGCATCAAATATCCAAGTGAAGACACAGATGCCTGAAGAACCTTCTGAGAGCTATTCTTTGTTCTGTCTAGGATCCTACATATTAGAAAGAACTCATTATCTAGTACAACCTAATGAAAATACAACACTCTCTTAATACTCAAGAAATGACCCAATGCTCAGAGAATGTCTATAGAGTCAAATCTAAAATGAAGGATAATAGATGAGTTATTTGAAGGAATGAAAGAAATGAGACATAAAATAAAGAACAGACAGAAAAATGCACCTGGAGTGATGTTATAGAAGAAAGGAAAGAAAGTTTATAGAAATCATAGTGATTTCTACTGTGAGAACGAGGATTCAGATAGACTCTCTTCTCACCTGACCTTTTTCTCCCTCTATTTCCAGAAGTTAAAATGATGGTTTTTCCCTTGAGGTTTCTCTGTAAAAGACATATTGATCTGATTTCACATAACTGTTGCATTCTGCATGATGATAGTATCTGGTTCTGCCTTCTAACAATGCATTTATTAATTCAGAGTGTCTGCCTTTTCTCAGGATATTAGCACAGTTAAGGCTTACTTTCACATGCTGCACCTAAGGATGATGCTCTAGAGAAGCACTGGATTTGCTTATATTCTACCTCATTACTAACACAGGCATTCACTTATTTGAATATTTCCTATTGCAAAGGAAATATGCAATAGTTTCCTGAAACAATGTAGGAGAGAAGTTTGAGTCAAACATTCTGGTAAATAATTACATTTTAATGTGTGTAACTGTTTAAGTATTCAAAACCCAAACATCTCATTTCAGAGTTAGGGCTCCCCTATTGCAGACAAAACCACCAGCTTGTTTATGATTCATTCCTAATCTCTTTAGATAGGACTGCAACTGGGAACACAGACAAGGAATAAGAAAGCTGAAAATAATTATATAAATGAATGCAAAAGTCTAGAAGGAAAAATCAGAACAAACCCACAAGCCCAGCAATATGCTGTAAAAGCATGGATGAGCAAACATAAGTGGCCCTTTGTAAAAAAAAAAGGCACATATCAAGTGGAAGAGATGAAAATCTGTGTGCAAAGACTCTCATGGTATAAATATGATAGAATGAAAACTGTGTTGAATGGTTGGCGCTCAAAATAATTTTTGAGGACAACTAATCCAACTCCAGTCATTTAATAGAGGATATGAATGGATTCAGAGAAGTCAGATAATGTGCTCACAGCTCACAATTAGTTGATAGTGGATAAAATTATTCTATTAAGGTATCTATGTCTTACTAGGTCCTTCTAACATGTTAGGGCATCGGACCATGATGGATACCAAGTAGATGGATTTTCACTCTCTTTTGTCATTGCCCTTTTTTGCTACTTTATTAGTTATAATGCCCTTTTTACTTCAATAAGAGGATAATCATTTCCCAAGCATCTTTTTTCCTGCCAAGACACAAATCATTTGTATAAACAGGCTATAAAAGGGAAACCCTGCAGTCTGGTCCTTTCAGTTACTCTGCTTTCTACCCTGCAATTATATACAAGAGGTGAAAACACAGCATTGAGAAAGGGACAAACCAAGGGCCTGCCATCAGGTGATTTTAGACAGTGAACATTGGCAGGGAAGTTAAATTTAATCAGCTGGAGAGGCAGTAAAAAACATGGACTCAGATTACAGTCAGCTATTTCAGAGCTCGGCTCTAGTTACACAGTGGAAACGTAGAAGCCATAAGGCCAGAGCAGAGGTGGCTATAGCTAGCCTAGCCAACAACTCACAGACAGGCGCAGCTGCCAGAGTCATCTGGCTGTCAACTCTCACTTTCAGAGAGGAAAGTGGGCCATAGAGTTAGGGAATTGGCCCAAGGTCACAAAGGAGATCAATGGCTGATCCGGAACAAGAACCAAGGATGCCTTACACAGATCCAGGGCTCTCTGTGACCAAACTCTAACCTGGAGAATGTTGTCGCTCTCTGGAGGCTTGTATATATTTTTCTGAATTCTATGACATATTTAAATTAGCTCACAATTATTCCAAATGAATCCTGGTTAAAGCTTCATGGATTCTGGGTCTTTTTGTAAATCCAAGTTATTTACAAATTTTAAATTAC